>CABHPR010115389.1:14600-31990 GCA_902168415.1 Peromyscus melanophrys | reverse complement strand
TCTATCTATCTATCTATCTATCTATCTATCTATCTATCTATCTATCTATCATCTGTCTATCAGCTATCTTCTATCATCTATCCTTTCTTTGCTAACTCAGCCCTCCATGCACTCTGGATTTGTGTAGATATGGTAACTGAGCCTGTTTATATGCCTTTCTGCTAGTAAGGATATTATAGGAAGCAGAATGGTTAGTGATTCATTGCAATTCTCTCTTCATGTTGATTTGTGTTAGTCAGCTGTGCTGTTTAGTTTTTTGGTCAACTTGACACAAGCTAGAATCATGGGGAAGAGGGGACCTCACCTGAGAAAATGCTTCCCTCAGATTGCCTGTAGGCAAGTTCATGGAGGCATTTTCTTGATTAAGGATTGATGCAGGTGGGCCAGCCCACTATGGGCCCTGAGTGGCAAAAGAAAGACTGATCAAGCTGTAAGCAGTACTCCTTCATGGCCTCTATCTCCATTCCTGCTTTCAGGTTCCTGTCTTCAGTTCTTGCCCTGACTTTACGCAGCGATGGAGTGTGATCTGAGAGTTGTAAACTGAAATAAACCCTTTCCTCCCAACGTTGCCTTTGGTAAGTGCCTTATCACAGAAATAGAGAGCAAACTAGAGTAGAAATTGCTACCAGAGAGTGGACCTGACCATGTTGTTTTGCAGATAATTCTGAAAATATTTGGAATTTTGGGCTGGAAAATCCATTACTGCTCAAAGCTTAATGGGCTATTCTGTTGGAGCGTGGAAGGTAATGCTGAGAGCTTTCCAGACAGCGGAGGCCTGGCTTGGGAAGTTTGTGAGAGAAGTTTGAGAGTTCCTCAAAGACTCTATCAGGGCCATTTGTTTTATATTTCAAATTAAGAATGTGGTTTTTGGTTAGCTGGAGTAGGCAAATCAGCTGGGATTAAGAAGAGACCAGCACCACTGAAGTGAAACCTTTGTGTTACTGGGACAGTCTGTGTTGGTGAGCTGGGGCTGAGAAATTAGTGATGATTAAGAAGAGCATCACTGAGGTGAAATCTTCTGGGCGGTCTTTTCTCAGGGTCAGCACACAGACACTGTAGTCCGCAGAGGCCATGAGCTGGCAGCAAGACTTGGTCATATGTAAGAGTCTCCAGGTGGTACTTGTTTTGAAGGCATGAAGGGTCATGGAGAGCAGCTGAGGCTTGGCACTGTGTGGCAGGGCTAGAGTCTTCCCGAGAGTCACTGCTTTAGAGGCCATGGACCTGGGAGAATGGAGCTGATAAATAAGGAGGACTGAAGTCTCCTACCGTAGCCAACTTTATTCAGGGCCTCAGACAATTTATACTCTGAGGGTTAAGAAGGTCACAGGAGTAATTTTCTCATGAGTTCATGCTATATACAAACACAAGGACAAGCCACACAGGGCAAAAACATGTTTCCATAGAGGCATATAAAGGATAGTTTAAACATTTAATTGAATAACAGCAGCAAGCAATGATGAGTAATCTGAAGTAAACTCATACCTATCCCTGCAACTGGGAGGAGCATGAAAACACGTTCCAAAAACAGCTTCTCCTGTTCTGAAGAAACTGAAGTCACAAGACTCTTGTTTCCTTGGAGTGTTCTCACAAGCGTGAAGAATTCTCCTCACATAAATCCATTCCTGGACCATGTTCCGACACCTGAGGACAGGCCAGGTGAGGGAAAGATGGTAAAATGAAGCCTCAGTTGCAACAATGACCTCAGAAATTGGAGGTTCCTGGGCAGTGGGGTGACCACCAAGGACAGCAGCAGTTGTGGGGTGGACTCATCCTGAGCCTGTGAGGTGAGACATGTTTGCTGTGAGTGGCAGAATCAGACAGGTGGAGTTTTCAAAAACCTTAGCACTCAGAGGATCTTGAGTAAGTACCAGATATCAAATACTAATCTATTGGAATACTGGGTTTCAGTTTTGCTTCAGTTTGATTGTAACTATGTCCTGATTCTTCCCTACTGAAACAAGGAGTATATAACTTATTTTTAATTTTACTGGAGTCACAGTTGAGAGAGACTTTGGACTTTTAAAGAGACATTGGATATTTTAAGGAGACTAAACTTAAAGTGTTTGAATTTTGAAAAGTGTTGGATTTTCAGATTTACTATGTTTTATATTGTGATATTAATGTGAGAGGTCTTGGGGATAAATAAAAAGTTATAGTTTAATAGTGATGCATTTGTGTTTCAAGTTGACAAGGAGTCAATTGTGATAGCTAGGTTTTTTTTTCTTCTACTTGACATGAGCTAGAGTCATCTGGGAAGAAGAAATCTCAATGAGAAAATGTTTCCCCCATATTACTCGTAGGTATTTTCTTGATTAATGATTGATGTGGGAGGATCCAGCCCACTATGGTCAGTGCTGCTCCTAGTCAGGCGTAACACGGGTTACTAAATGGTCTTTTTAATAAAAAACCCAGAGCCAGGTATTGGGGTGAAAGCTGAAAGGTCAGAGAGCAAGCCAGCCATGTTTTACCTCTAGAAAACCCTCAGCCCAAGAGAGAGCTATTTCCTGTATACTCAAGCCTATATACCTTTCTGTGACCTTCCATCTTACTTCCTTTCTTGGCCTAGCTCTTCCTGTCTGTCTGTCCAGACCTCTATGGTTAACTAGTGTTGGGATTAAAGGCATGTACCACCATACCTGGCTCTGTTCCCAGTGTGGCCTTGAACTCACAGAGATTCAAATGAATCTACGCCTCCTGAATGCTAGGATTAAAGGCCTGTGCTACCACTGCCTGACCTCTATGTTTAATGTGGTGGCTAGCTTTTTCCTCTGATCCCCAGGCAAGCTTTATTTGTTAGAACACAAATAAAATATCACCACAGTCAGGTGGTACTGGACGGTATTAAAAAGCAAGCTGAGTGAACGATGGAGAACGAGCTAGTCAGCAGTGTTCCTCTGTGGCCTCTTCTTCAGCTCCCTTTCCAGGTTTCTGTCTTGACTTCCTTCAGTGATGGACTATGATTTGAAGTATATGATGAGATATCACCCTGCCCGCTCCCCCGGTTGCTTTCTGTCAGTGTTTTATCATAGCAATAGAAAGCAAACTAAGATCTCAGCTTCATGCTGTCATGATAAAATGCCAGGGAGAACCCCCAACTTAAGAGAGAAAGGATTTATTCTGGCTCACATTTTCAGAGGTTTCAGTCTGTGGTCACCTGGCTTGATTGTGTTTAGGTCTGTGGTGGGCAGAACTGGTGGAAAGGTTGGGTGGAGGAAATCCACTTTCTTCCTAGAGCACTGCCCAAGGCAGGGGGAGAGAGGGAAGGAGTGGGGAGAGAGGGGCCAATCCCTTTCTAAATTTCCATCAACATCCCTAGACCCTACACAGTACAACCCTACCAAGACGCACCCATTGATGAGGGGAGAACCATTATGACCCATTCATTTCTCTAAAGTGCCACCTTTGAACCAAACCTTCAACACATGGTGTAGACGGACTTTTCTTCCCCACCCACCAGTTCCCAAATAACTGAGAGACTTAATATGAATTATAAATGCTAGGCCTGGTGTGTGGGATGACTCGCCCTAACAGGCCTGAGTGCCAGCTGGTCCAAACCAGTAATGAGAGCATGTGTATAAAATACTTCCTAAGAGCCAACCTGGGTCTGCCAAAGGGCCTTAGCAATAGCAGCTGAAACATGATCTGTGATGACCTGGACCAATGAGAGGCAGCCATGTCACACCAGCAGATGCATATTTATCAGACCTTCCCCTAGGGCAGGATGGAGGGTATATAAGGCTTGCCTCTTCCTGAGTAAACTGGGCTTGCTTCGACATCCTCCCAGAGTCTGTGTTATTGACTTGCCCCCTCCCCCAAAGGGAACCTGAAAAGGAAACCTCATAGGAACTTGCCACAGGCTGATAGCTCAGGCTTGTTACTAATTAGCTCTTACAACTTAAAATAACCCATTTCTATTAATCTACATTCTGCCATGTGGCATTACCTCATCTTGCAACTCCTGTTACCTTTTGGTGTCTCTCTAGTGACTCCTCTGGCTTGGCCTTTCTTCTTCCCAGTGTCCTTAGTCTGGTTCTCCAGCCTAACCTTATCCTGTTCTGCTATTGCTCAGTCAGCTTCTTTATTAAACCAATCACAGCATAATTTTCACAGTGTACAGAAAAATTATTCCACAGCAACATGGGTCTTTGGGGACAATTTAGATCTAAACCAAGATTTCAAAGAAGTCAATATTCAGCCACCATCTTCTGGCCCCTTTTTCATGTGCAGAATGCCCATGGGCTTTGTTTCTTCCATGACATTAACCTTTATGGACACCCCCTCCATCTTTTGTTAGGTGCTGGGTGGCATTTCTCTAGAGTTCTTCTCAAGGTTATCTTTGAAATAGATGATGTGTGACCCTGGAGTGCTTGGTGCTTACTGGTCCATGAGATTGCGGACCAAGCATACAAAAATTTAATGAAATTGCATGTTTTAATTTAGCATTTTGTTTGTAATTTAAATTCTAATCATATTCATAGTTGTTTTATTATAAAATATTTATTCTTCTCCAACTTCCAAGCATTATTGAGGCTCTTGGATTTGCTTGTGTATTTGAGAAACATGGAGATCCTTAGCCTGGGTGGGTAGCACAGTATCAAGAAGAGAGGTTAGCATGACCTAATTGAGTTGAGTGCTCTTCCTGTGAGGACAAAGACCAGATTATCCAGAAACTGACAATTTGTTGGTTCATGGATGCAACTGTAATCCCATTGACTCCTAACAGCACCTCACATACACCCACAGAAATTAGGGGTGTGAAAAGAGACCCATGCCTAAGTCCACCCAAGCCTGGCCCCCATTTAGACTTTTAGGGTGTATTTCCTAATATAAAACATCAAGTTCAGCTTTGGGGTCTCATTTCCCATCTCAAAATGCTGTTTCCTCCATGAGGGTTCCTTCATGATCTCAGCTGGAGACAGATTTCCCTCCACAAACACTTACACAATAAGAAAGCAGAGCACGGGGAAGGAAAAGATGGAGTCAGGTAGACAGTGGTAGAACTAGACAATCCTTCTGGGGACCACCATAACTAAAGCAGGTGAAACTTAAGGGATGCAAAACTACTGGGGCACAGGATAGTCATATGGCCTTAGAGCATCCCTCCCCCTTATTTACTAATTAATTACGATATGAAGCATCCTGTGTCAGTGGAGAGGTCTGGGTGACAGTGCAGCCATTTGTCCATGTGATGGCCAGTGGAGAGTCTGACGTCATGTGGTCCCTGCTCTGATGCACAGGGATGGGCTCGGCATCAAATATTCAAGACTCTGTGCATCCTCCCAGGCTCAAATCAAGGACACATGATGCTTATTCTGAGTTTAACAATAAGGCTGTCATCAGGAACCATACACTGCAGAGCATTTTACAAAATAACTGTGCAGAACTCTCAAAACATCTGTTGCAGCAAACAGAGCAAGCAGACAACCACAGAAACAACGAAGCTGTAGCCAAAGGAGGATTCTGAGTGAGAGATCACAGACTTGCAAGGTTCAAGTGTCCCGCCATCTCAGATAACTGGCATTTGAATACAGACTTGCATATTCAACAAGATCATTTATCACCCATGTTAACTTTCTTGGGTGAAATAAAATAAAAACATTAAAAAAATCAGTTTTCTTAGAAGAACAATTATGGGATAGGGTGTTATTTGTAGTGATTTCAACTAACTTCCAAATGATTTAGCCAACAAGGGGGAGGGAGGAAAAGGGAGGGGAGACAGCCAACAAGAGAATATGGGAACACGTTAACAATCAAGGGTCCACAGGCAAATGTTTTCTTAGACTTCTGCAGGTCTGATGTTCTTCAAATTTCTGCAGTAAAGAAAATCTACACAGTGGCACACCTATGTACAGCCTTTGTTCTGAGACTTCAGCCTGTGCCCTCTGCCCTGTAAACTTCAAGCCCAGGCTGGTCTTTGGTTCTCCATCCTCAGAACATACTGGTGGCTGGTGCCTCTGTTGTAGGAGGAATCTTATGTCAAAGTCCTTGAAATGGGAGAAGAAAACCTATTATTTTTCCTGCAATTTTTGCCCCAGGTGTCACCTGTTCCTGGGTCCTGTGTGTGACCTTATGGCACGCCACCCATCTGCTAGAGCTGTCTCTGAGCGATGCTTAACCTGAGGGGCTTAAAGCCTTTTGATTCTATTTTGCTTTCCACTTGCAGTGACTAAATAATTCAAGCAGGTGTCATCAGAAAGGAAGGAAGGTAAAGGACTGTTCTGGAAACGAGTTTGAGAATATCACAGAAGGAGGTTTATCTTTTGAAGTGTGTTTACAGAGCCCAGTTTTAATTTGCACATTGGTAGGGTTCCTCTTGTTCCCATGGTGCACCAGGCACCATGTGAACTGGAAAATAGTCAGATATCTACCCATAAAAGCAGGGAATAGCTAGAATACACAAACAAGGCAACAGAGTCCAGGAAAAACCAAAGAAGTTCTGGCACCGTGACAACCCAGCGCCTCCTCTCCTCCTTGGAAACTTTTTTTCTTTTCTCCCTATTGACTTTTCATTTTATTTTTATTCTTTGTTTTTGCTTGACAAGTAGTGTTTGCACAGATATCTACAGTGCAATGGCTTCGTTGATTCATGCGTACATAGTGATCCTCCTAGGGAAATTTCCATATTCATTTCTTCAAAGTTTTATCCGTATTGTGAATACTTTCAAAATTCCATCTTCTAGCTTCAGATTTGGAATTTATTATAATCTCAATCTCTCTCCATCCCCCCCTCCTTCACCTCCTCCCCTTTCCTTCTTTTTCTCCTTTTCTTCCCTCATCTGTAGTTTTAGAAGCTGGACATGGACTCCAAGGCCTTGAACATGTTAGGCGAGTATGCTACCAATGAGCTAGCCCTTGCTTCACTGAAATGTTGAATGTGAGCAGAGCCACATGACTCAGGTGAGCAGGGAGAGCCACAGCCAGCTGAGCTTAGGAAGTAGAACCGAAGAAGAGGAAGACAGGAGCGAAATGCAGGAGGGGTCTTGCTCGGAGACCAAGTTTATAGGGGAGTCTGGCCTCAAGCCATGCCCCTTCCCTATTGGCCAGGATCAGTGCTTTTGTTTAGTTAGAAGGAGGCCTTTAGTTCCAGAGTGCTGGCAAACTTGTGCCAGGGTCTCCCCCAAGCAAGAAAGAGTGGAGGGAAGAGGCATGCTTTCATCTTTGCTCCTTCTCTGAACTTCAAGAGATAATTATTGAGGCCTTTAAAAAAAAACTCATTAGTTCCCTCATCTGCATAGAGATTGGAATTTGTTAACTGATCATTAATGCATTTCCCCCTTTTAATTAAAATTCATTGCTAGAAGAGAGTATGAGTGTTCTGGGGAGGTGCATAAAAGACAGAAAGGTGAGTTAGTGTCCCCTGACCAGCAGTGTTTGGGGTGGGGACTTTGGTAGTTAGCAAGTGGGCTAGAAGCCCTAAGCATCCTGCAGTGTGTGGGATACCCCTACTATGGCGCAATTGTTGGCTCCCAGTGCCCATCCCTGCCTCTCTAGCAAATACCCACACACACCTAGACTTCCTCAGACAATAGAAATGAATTGTGAAGAGCCTCCATTGAACTCCCACCAGGCCTGGGAAGTGATTTCCATGAACTTCTAGGGGCTCAGTACTGACTCCTGGGCTGTAATCCTGCTGTGTGCCTTTGTGGCTCTGGTAAAGTCCACTGACTACAGATGGGCAGCTTAGCACCTCATCAGATGCTTATATGAAAACCATCACCCAACAGCTTCACCCAGCATCAAACCTAAGTGCTTGAAATGACCATTTTGCTAACAGGGATACAAGCATTCATGAATTCTCCTGGATCTCCAGGACCCCAGGCCAAGCCCAGGCAGCCTAGTGGTCTCCTGCCCCTCTCTGCCTGGCTCCCATCAGGCAGCCCTGCCTCTCTGCAGCCACTGGCCATTTCCCTCTTTTCTCTGGCTTAAGTCAGGTGGGAATGTTTGCTAGGTTTGAAATCATCACAAGCCCAAGTGAGTCAACCCTGTATGCTCTGCTCTTGCTCATGTGCTGCAGAATGTGGAGCCAGAGCCAGGCTTCAGCATCACTTTTAGGAAATGAAGTTAAACTTGACACTTCACACACATGTGAAGCTGCCCCTCTTAATTTGACTCCACAGTCTTTCTTTCTTTATTTTTTATTTTTTGCTGTGTGTGTGTGTGTGTGTGTGTGTGTGTGTGTGTGTGTGTGTGTGTGTGTTTGAAGCAGGAAAATGTAGCTTTTATTGTTCAAGGTCAATTTTTGATAATTAAAAAAAGGAAAGTTATCAGTGAAGCCAAAAGCTGTTATTAATTAAAATTTTTTTCTCTTCCCTCTTTCTCTCCCTCCTCCTCCCTCCTCCTCTTCTCTCTGCCACCCCCCTCTCCCCCAAGTACTGGGAACTGAAATAGAGCCTCAAGCATGCAGACAAGTGCTAAGATCTACTACTGAGCTATGCGCCAAGGCCAAGTTTTACCACGTTTTTGTTACTATTAATTTTTACAAAAAATTAGACAGAGTCCCACTAAATTGCTTGGGTTGGCTTTGAGCTTACTTCTTGGTCCAGGCTGGTACTGAATTTATGATCTTCTTGCCTCCTAAGCAGTGGTGGTCATAGGCTTGCGCCACCAGGCTCTGACAGCCTAATTTATAATTTTTCTTCTTTCACTCCTCCTTTGAAACTGGTCTCACCGTTTTCCCGGAGGTGTCACCAGGATCTACTTATTTATTGAGCATCAGAGTTTAATGTGCTGGAATCCCACCATCATAATCATCTCTTAAGATTAGAACATGGCTGCTGTTGTGCCAGACACCCACCACTGTGAATGCTTTTACCCCGTGTCTTGTTCATGGGTGACGAGGATAGCTGTTTGCCTTTTATTTGAATTGCCAAGCTGAACTATTTCAGATAAATTATCGTCAATGTTTTTTCCTCATCAAAGATAAAGCTGCTTCAGCCTAGACTGAATTAGGCTTGAGGGGAAGTCCCAGCCCCCCGCCCCCACGCTGAAAGGAACCACGACAGCAGCAGACATCCAGCTGCTGTCCTTTTGTTTTATAAGTTAGAGATCATTATCGTGATTTGACTTACTAGAAAGAAAAGGCATTATGTCTGTTACACAATGAAGATCGCATTCTCAACTCCTCAGACACTTAGGGAAATTCTCTGAGACGAAAGAGAGAATTTCCCAGAACTTTCTTGCCAGAGTTGACTTCCAAGCTGACTCATGAACATTCTAGAAAACTTCAAGCACTTTGGAGCTATAGCCTGCTCCTGGGGAGTCCTGGCCTCACATTGGCCTTGGTCTAAATTATTCATGGCCAACATTCTTCTGTGCTGGCTGGTTTTTGTTTAGTTTTGTTTTGTTTTTAAATTTATAAACTTGACACAAGCTAGAGTCATCTGGGAAGAGGGAACCTCAACTGAGAAAATGCCTCCATCAGATTGGTCTGTAAGCAAGGCTCTCAGGAACATTTTCTGAATTAATGATTGATATGAGAGGGCCCAGCCCACTGTGGGAGATGGCACCATGGGCAGTTGGTCCTGGGAGGTATAAGAGAGGTGGCTGAATGTGAGCCTGGAGAGAAAGCGGCAAGCAGCATTCCTCTACAGTCTCTGCTCCAGTTCCTACCTCCAGGTTTCATCTTGATTTCCCTTCATGATGGAGTATAAACTGTTAGATGAAAATAAATCCTTTCTTCCCAGGCTTCTGTAGCTGATGTTGTTTACCACAGCAATAGAAAGCAAACAAGATAACTTCGCTCACTCATTTTCCCTTGTACTTCTTGGGCTGAGAAGAGGCCTATTCAATAACATTGTAGTCTAAAGCTCATTGGCAATGTGTGTGTGAGTTGGTCTCGTGTGTGTGTGTGTGTGTGTGTGTGTGTGTGTGTGTGTGTGTGTGTGAGAGAGAGAGAGAGAGAGAGAGAGAGAGAGAGAGAGAGAGAGAGAGAGAGAGAGAGAGAAGGGAGAGAGGGCTATGCAGGGGATGGGTTGGTGGTGGTGATGTCTAGACACTCCAGTACATTCAACTCTATGCAGACACCCTCTCAAGCATTAGGGATTTGGGGGAATTGATGCTATATCTCCAGCATTTTCGCCTTTGAGTTGTGTGACTTGGGCAGAATGATGGGGAGAATAATGGCTTCCTCAAATCTATCTATTTCCTAATTCTTGGAACTCATGGGTAAGCCATGTGGCATGGTGAGAAGGGAATTTATGATCATGATTAAGTAAAGGATTTGGGGGTGGGCAGAGGCTGCTAGCTTTTCTTGGTGGGTCCCATGTCACTCTAGTGACCTTTAATGATACAAGAGAGCGCAGGAGGGTGAGATGAGGAGACGAAGATGCAGAAGTGGAGGTCAGTGGACACAGGACGGCGGCCAAAGAATGAGGATAGCCTCAGGAAACCCCTGCAGGAGGAATGCAATCCTGTGACCCACTTGAGACTTGTGTCTAGGACTCCAAGGAGACACTATGGTGAGGAGCTAAGTTGTGCTGATCTATAATAGCCACAAAGGGAAGCTGACAGTTTTCTGAATTAGAGGAGGTTACACATTTAAAATGGAGCTACTTATGCCTAGATTGTGCAGAGATGAATGTTGTCATGAGTGTGTTTTAGCAACGAATCCAAGGTGTCTATTAGCCGAAGCCTCCATGGCCTGATCTCTGTGGTACCAGGGGCCACTAGGTGACTGTGATTGATAACTTTTGGTTTTCGTGTTGAAATCCCCTCTTGGCTTTCTAGGGACTCACATCCTGAAGTGAAGCAGGCCAAGACAAGGGCTGCTCTGGTGCAGATAAGTGTCCCACAAAGGCCTGTGTTATGAGCTAGTCTCCAGCCTGATGCTACTGAGAGATGGTGTCAGCTTTCAAAGGCAGGGTCTAGTTGGAGGTTTTCTGGCCAGTGGGGGCAGCCTTTGAAGGGGCTATTGTGACTCCTGCCTTCTGCTTCCCTTCCTTTGTGTCTACACTGTGAGGTGAATGTTTTTGCTGAGTAAGTCTGCAAGGGCCGTTTTCACTGCCCACCACCCACATTCCTGCTGTAGGTCACAGCCTGTCATCCCAGCCTAGCCCAGGTTTGCAAGCACATTCTCCCAAGTCTACTCATCTTGAGACCTTGAGGACATGGGGTGGCTGGCTGGTCAGGGAATGAGCTGTGATTACCTTTAGCACCCAGCCATGTGATGAAAAAGAAACACCATGCTCCCAGATAAACAAAGCCAAGAGTCCTCAAAACAGTACAGGAAAGAGAGGGAACCCTGCTTCCTTTTCTGGAGAAGAGGGCTCTACCCTCTGTGAAGCGTTCGTTCTGTTGAATCCTGGTTCTCCTGGATGGTCTTTGGATACATAGTCCCACAGGCCACCTGCAGATAAAAGCTCTTTTCTTGTAATCTGTTGCCTTGACAGGAAATTAATCTCCAAAGATTACTGGGAAAGCTGGTAGCTATCCCAGCGGGGATGAGCCCATTAGATACCCAAGACAGTGCTCATGGCTGAGGCTCCTAGGTGTTGTCTGTGCTGTTTGCCTCTGTCCATCCAAGCTTCTCTGTCTTGGAGCCAGGGCTTCCCTACGGCCACCCTCCAGCTGTCTGGTGCATCATCCCTTATCATATTTTGGCCCCACCTGCTCATCAGTCTCTGCTTGTGCTTAGTTCTCCCATGGTAAATATCGTGAAGGCCAGTACCATTGACTTCAGTATCCCTTTCTCTTCCCACTGCTGGACCCTTCTTTCCCTGAGGCAGAAGGCACTGTGTATTGCCTCTGGACATTGCAGGCTCCTATTCTCACATGTATCTGGCCCATTCCTAAGTAGTTTTAGCTCATTGTGAAGTTTCAGGTTTTTCCATGATTTTTAGAGATCTGTAGACACAGAATCCTCAAGAATTAGATATGCGGGGGTGCAGATGGCTCAGTGGATAAAGTGCTTGCTATGAGAGCATGAAGACTTGAGTTTGGATCCCCAGCACTCTGTGGATGCCAGGCAGAGTAGAATGTGCTTACAATCCCAGCCCTGGGGATCAGGGACAGGAGGGTCACCAGACTGGCAAGCCCCAAGTTCAATGAGAGACGTTGTTTCAAAAGGAAAGGAGGACAAGCAGTGGAGGAAAGACACCCGCAGGTCAGCCTCTGCCCTCTACATGTACCCACATGGGCAAACACTTCTTCACATGCATGCACATGTACACACCAATAAAAAATTAAAAAAAAAGAAATTTATGTACACCTGGACCTTGTTCCAACGTCTGTTAAGAAATGTATGTTCCAGGTGGAGTGAGAAGTGAGCTTGCCTGTATTTTAATGACCTCAGGAGAGGTAAAGCTACAGGTGAATTTGGTTCTTTAGAATGTTCAGGTAAAAATCAGGCTGCAGAACAGAACGTTTTCACCTCAGATACCTGTGGCTGCAATTCCATTCTTAGGAGAAGAAGGCAGGCTTTGGTGCTGGCTCATTTCTGCACAGGATGAAAACAGCCTTTGGGTTCCAGATATGCAGTGGCGTTTACACCGTTTAAAACTGCGTTCTCCAAGCCCTGTGTGAGCTGGGGATTCTCACCGATGGGGCACAATGTGCTGTTGCTCCGGTGGGACCTTGTCCCCACATCTTGGTTGCTTAATTAGGAAACTGAATCTTTCTAAAGACTCTTGGTTCACTGAGTTTAACTGACTGCGTTCTTTCCTAATTTTACTGTATTGGCAATAATGTTTGTTAGCATGATTTAGTAGCTAGAATTGCTTAAAGCAGGTGTTCACCCATCACTCTTTTTGCTAATACTTTTTTATTCTTGAAATAGCGAAAAAGATATGAATTCTTTTTTTGGGCATCACTTTTAGCTTTTGTTTGGGAAGACTTTAGTGCAGTTTCCCAGCATTTTATTGGCATATGCAGCAGAGCTGGAGCGTGATAATTGTCTAGAGTTCTCCTCTCGTGTCCCATTGCGCAGGGCAGTAGCATCAGATACGTGTTCCTGTAGATACCCCAGCGTATCAACCCCCTTTTTTGTTCCTCTACTCCTCAGCCCCCGAGACACATGGACAGCTAGACACTCAGACATCATAACCCCTCCCCCAGATCTTTGCCTTCTCCCATTTGCCTGACAGAACCATCAATTCTCTATCACTGGCTGTGAGAGAACAGTGGCCTTTGCAACATAAGCCAAGAAAATAAAACAGAATTAAACACTGTTACTTTGAACCATAGAAATTATGTTCCCGGAGGGAAATAGTAGGGCTGACGAATCTAGGGAATGGCATGCTAACATTGTGGGTACCACACAAAACCACCTGTTCACTGGTGTGTTTTTGGTCCGTGTGTGTTCGTGTGTAAGTGTGGGCACTTTCACGCTATGGTGAGTGTGTGGTCAGAGGATGACCTCGGCGTAGATCCTCACCTTCAACTGTGTCTGAGTCACAATCTCTCGCAGTTCCCTGCTGCACATGAGCTACTGGCCCATGAGCTTCTGGGAATTCTGTCTCCACCTACCATGCCGCTATAACAGTGCTGGGATGATAGATACACTACCACGTCCAACTCTGCATGAGTTCTGGGGATCTGAACTCAGGTACTCAAGCTTGCATAAGGTTTTTTTCCCACTGAGCCGTCTCCCCAGGCCCCTTCGCTGGTACTTTAAATATCAGATCATTTGGGATCCCTATGTGGACCCTGTCTAAGATGCAGGAGTTACATCTTCTCACACAACTCACTGTGCTTTCTCCTGAAAGCTCCAGGATGATCTTATAGACACACCCTACCGATACCCTAAATGGGTATTTCCCTCTGCTGTGGTTTGAACATGAAATGTTGCCCATGGGCTCATGTGTGGGGACACCTGGATCCCAGCTGGTGAAGGTATTTCAGAAGGTTATGGAAGCTTTAGGAGACGGAACTTTGCTAGAGGAAGTGCGTCAATGGGGGCAGGCTTTGAGGTTTAAAATCCAGTCTGACCTCTGCTTCCTGACAGCAGACAGTGTGACCAGTATTCTCACTCCTCTGCTGCCGTACCTCTGGGCCCTGATGGGCTGTGTTCCCTCTTAAACTCTCCCTTCCTGAAGTTGCTTTTTGTGATAGCCACCGGAAAGGGACCGGATGCCAAGGAGCCCAGGCATGCTGTCACATGTGCTGCTTCACAGTCCCGCGCGCGTAGCTTTAAAAACAAGCCTTCTAAGTCCAGGGGCGGCACCAACAGCAGCCGACGCGCTGGGATGGTATGCAGTGTATATTGGTGGAGGTACATTACTTTCCAGGATCATACCACCTTCCCCACTCTGAGGGCTCAGGCCATGGGCCAAGTGCGGAGGTTCTGCCCCGCAGGTGCATTTTTGGGTGGGCTCACTGTGTCAGCCCCATGCCAGGATGCCATCTGTGCCCGCCTCCTGTGTCCTTTCACCCGAGCCAGAGGGTGATGATCTAGGCCCCTCTAGTACCCGAACGCTTGTTGTATTGCACTTTCGTTTAAATTGAAGCAGTTCCTGCAGGAACGGGAGGCCCATGGTACTCACATGTCTGGGAAAGTGATACCTCAGAAGATTCTGGAAGGCCCCTCCCCAGTTTTATAGAAGGAGTAAATGACTGCTGGGGAAGGAGACTCTGACCAGCCTAAGTGGAGGGGGACATTCTTGGACCTGTTGGTCTACCTGAAGTAGGGTGGTGAGCCCCAGGGGTGCAGCTTCGGTGAGCTGTCACCCACGTTAGAGTGGGCTTTTCAGTGATGTGGCTGCTTCTGTCTCCTAAAGACTTCACTTCCTGCCAGCAGCCCCAGTGAAACTCACTGGCTCATCAGGACCTTGGTGTTGCCCTTACATCTGTCTGCTGTTCCCTTTCTGGGGTCAGTAGATGTGTGTTGCCTCTCCTTGGGGGAAAGTCTCTCACACAGCTCTAGAGTTGGTAGCCTTCAAAAGGTTTGGCTGTCAAAATGTCTCTCCCAGTCTACTGTTACTCCAGTAAGTTATGGCCATTGGTCATTTGGGGAATGATTGAAGTACCAATGCCATGTCTGGTCAGCTGCGTGATAGTGGATTCTGTTGGATGGGTTGGCCCACCTTTCAGCCAACTGCCTCTGGGTCTGCCAACTACATCCAACCCTAAAACTGGACAAGGAAGCTTAAATCTTCTTTTTGCATGTATTTTCTCAGAAGAATTTATTAATAATAACACAGAAAAAAAAAACCAAACAGAAATACTTTGGAAAAGAGTTTTTTTTTAAAAATTTTAATTTATTCTTCTTTCATATAATACATCCTGATCAAAGCCTCCCCTCCCTCTACTCCTTCCAGTCCCCCCCCACCCCCCCTCTCCCTCAGATCTACTTCCTGTATTCCGCCCCCCACACCCCAGAAAAGAGCAGGTCTCCCAACCAGCAGATATCAACCAAACATCGCACAACAAGATACAATAGGACTTGGCACAAACCCTCACACCAAGGCTGGGCATGTAGCATGAATCTTAAAAGGTCTTATTAATAAAAACAAACCTGGAGCCAGGTATTGGGGTGAATGTTGGAAGATCAGAGAAGCAGAACAAGCTACAGCTTCCTCACCTCGCCAGTTCCTCGGCTGATCCTGTTTCCTCAGACTGGAAGCCTCTGAGTCCTCATCTGAATGGGTCTCAGCTGAACTTCTGCTCAAAAGCCTAAAAGCTTAACCAGCTCTGGTTCCTGGTTTTCACGCCTTATATACCTTTCTGCTTTCTGCCATCACTTCCTGGGATTAAAGGCATGAGTCACTATGCCTGGCTGTTTCCAGTGTGACTTTGAACTCACAGAGCTTTGAATGGATCTCTGCCTCCCAAGTGATAGGATTAAAGGCGTGTGTGCCACCATTTTATGGCCTCTATGTCTATCTAGTAGCTGTTCTGTTTTCTGACCCCAGATAAGTTTATTAGGATGCACAATATATTGGGGAACACAATATATCACCACATGGGCAAGGCAACCCAGTAGTAGAAAAAGGGTCCCAAGAGCAGGTAAAAGAGTCAGAGACACTCCCCATTTCCCCTGTCAGGAGTCTCCCCAAAACACCAAGCCAGAAAGCCTAGCTTTTCTTTGCTATGGCTGGGTCAGTTCTGTACCACCCACCTGTGGTTTCTCACATAATTTCACATGGATCTCTGTATGCATATTCTTAAAGATCAGTGTTTCTCAACTTGGCACTGTTGACATTTTGAGTCAGACAGTCCTTCCTTTCTTTATTTCATTCTTTCTTTTTGTTTCATGAATGTGTTATGTGTCTGCATGCATGCATATACATCATTTGTATGCCTGGTGCCTGTAGAGGCCAGAAGAGGTTATTAGATCTATTGTAACTGAGTTACGGATGGTTGTAAGCTGGCATATGGGTGCTGGAAATCAAACCCAGGTCCTCTCCAAACCCCACCCACTGGAAAATTCTTGATTGTGAGGGCACTGTTGAATACTGCAGGAAATTTAGTAGCATACCCTGGTCTCTGTGCAATAGATCTATGTAAGACCTCTGATCTGTTTTGAGTTGTGACAACTAAAAATATCTCCCCTGCTTATGACAACCAAAGTGTCCCCAGATGTTGCCGGAATCCCCTTGTGGGGGACAGAGGATCACTTAGCTCTTCCTTTGAGACCTACTTGTCTTGACTCCATGTTCTTCCTGATGGCGACCCCAACATCTCATTCTGTGGGTTCTGTGCTCTGTTAGCATCTGCTAACAGCTGTATGCCATGTCAGGCCACTGGCTGCCTCCAATCCTTCATTTTGAAGGGCACACTCACCTCACTTTTGATGGTTGACTGCTGTCCCCTGGCCTCTGGTATTCCCGAGTCTTTCTATGCCTGTTGCTGCCAGGAAGTCAGTTCTGCAATGGCCTTCCCTAGCATCCCAGTCATAGCTGCAGAAGACAGACCGGAAAGCTTCTTGAGAATACGGGGATCCTCTCACCAGAATAAAGCCTGTGGCTTTAGGAAGGGCAGAGGCTTTAGCCTCGCTGCAGGCTTTTGAGTCTGTTCCACTGTGAATGTTTGCTGATTCTCTAGAACCTCTGGGATTTATTCTGGAGCTCCACCCCCGTCCTTTGAGGTTTCGCCACCTTGGCTTCAGGCAGCTTTCTTGTGTTGATTGATATGCGGTCAAAGACTCCAGGGAACACTTTGAAAATATTCGAGATTCTCTCTGCAGCTGTCTTGCTTCTGGTCTTTGGTCTTCCAAACCTTGGTCTCCCTGGTGACTCCTGGTAAAGATGGTACCTTCGCTGTGTTTTCTAGATTTACTTATCTACTCCAGCAGCGTGCCCTCTGCCTTTATGTTGATTTGGAATGGGTCCCTTCACACTCCCATTGTTCTCATACTTCCTCTTTTCTCCCTTGAGGAAAACACCTTAACCTTCCCTCTGGTGCCTTCAGTGGCCTGCACACTGTACCTGTGACCACTGAGGGGTCCACATGGCCTG
>CABHPR010115386.1:3208-44682 GCA_902168415.1 Peromyscus melanophrys | reverse complement strand
ATTAAAGGATGAAATACTTGTTTCTGTGGTTTCACTCCATAATTACAAGGTCTGTTTCTTTGGGCCCCAGCAGAACATCATGGCAGGGAGTTTGTGGTAAATTCTCAAATCTTGGTCAAGATCATGATAGGGAAGCCTACAGAGACAACCAAAACAAACTAGTCAGAATTCATGAAATTTAGATCAACAACTGTGGAGCCTCCATGGGACTGGACTAGGCCCTCTGCATAATCGAGACAGTTGTGTAGCTTGATCTGCTTAAGGGGTCCCCAGGCAGTAGGATCAGGATCCGTTCCTGGTGCATGAGCTGGCTTTTTGGAGCCTACTACCAATGGTGGGACACCTTACACAGCCTTGAGGCAGGGGGAGGGGCTTGGATCTACCTCTACTGAATGTACTGGACTCTGCTGACTTCCCATGGGAGGCCTTGCCTTGGAGGAGGTGAGAATGGAGGGTGGGTTGTGGGGTGTGGGGGAGGGAGGCTGGAGGCATGGGAAGAGGGATCTGTGATTGATATGTAAAATGAATAAAAAAATCTTAATAAAAAATGAAAGAAAAGGTGAGGAAGGGGGACAGACTGAAATCACAATATCCCCCTTCAAAGGCAGACCTCAAGTGGCTCAACTTCTCCTACTACTTCCCACCTCTTAAATTTCAACTACCATCTTGTAGTGTCACAAATTGGAGACCAACTATATGGACCTTTGGGAAAACATAAAAGAATCAAACCATACTACACACTGTGGAAAAGCCTGAAGTGAGGAAAGAAGCCTGGGGGACACACATCAGAAGATCCCTAGAAGTCATTCACTAGCCACAGAGGGCACAGGACAGGGGATAATGGTGTCAGGTACTCTTGGTGAATTCAGGCATCACTATCCAGAAACTTAAGCTCTATCTATAAAGCATCAAACCATTTCCAAGTTGCTTGACTGCAGCACAGAGTTGAACTCAAAATTTTTCATGAAAATGAACAAATACTTAGTATAGAACTCAAATTATATAATTTCTACCATCTTTCTGAAATAACTAGACTTGCTAGGAAGCAGCAATGTGACTCATATTGAGGAGAAAACTCAATCAATCAAAACAAACCTAGATATGACATAGATAATAGAATTAGTAGACAGAGATATTAAAATAGTTACTATAAATATAACCCAAATATTCAGGAAGGTGGAAAAATTCTTCAGCTTTGTTAAAGACTCAGAAAGAACTTCTAGAGATAAAAAAATATGTGTAAAGTAAAAATTATAAGGGACAGGATTAATAGCAAATTGGACACATCACAAAGAATGATTAATCAATATATAAATAGAAGAATAAACTATTCAAATTGGAATAAATAAAGGAAAAATAAACACAGTGAGGAAAAAGCAAAAGAAACAAAGAAGCCAGACAATTATAAATGCACATGAGGGAATCTTGGGCAGAGAGAGATGAGAGAGAAATTGAAAATTAATGAGCATCAACTGAAGGCCAGTAAGACACATCCTGTCATTGGTTAATTAAGGGTACTTCTGCTGGTGATTGCCTACTATGACTGTGAGACCATGTAAAAGATTGTATATTTCTGATGTTTCAAAATACATAAGGTCTTAAAACAACTTCTGCCTAATCAACCAAAAAAGATAGCAGAGAAAGAAACATATGAATACAAGGAATTCCTCCTTCAAGATGCATGAAGCGCTAAGTCATGGTACCAATTAGAAATGGTAACATTTCTAATTACTGTTTGTTTAATTATATATTTGACTTTATTTTTTGCATGGTAGATAAAACAGCCACAAAATATTACATACTTGTTAAGCGTTTTATTATGGAATGATCACAAATTCTTGGGAATTAAGGAGATGATGCTGAGTGGTCCTTCACATGTTCTTTCATGGATATACCAATTGTGAATAGAGAACAAAATAACATCAACAAATTGCCATTGAGAATGTGGGGGGGCTCTATGTCATTTGGTAGCTAGTGTAGACCTATAGAAGCAGCACCTTAAAGATCACCATTATTTCATCACTGCAAAGAAATTCCTAGGTGACCCCTTTACAGGCACATCCCGTGTGACCACTCCCATATCTAATTACTTCGGGGTCAAGAATGCTAAAGGGGTAGAATTTATAGTATGTACCCTCTGGGGTGTTGGATATTTATGTCACCAAGGTCCACCCTAGTGATTTCATTTATCAACAATTTGTACTTTTTATTTATCTTTACAAAGAAAATAATAATCCATGGTATTAACATACCTTTGTGTTGATACATACTAGTAGTGTAAACCATGGTAATTGTTTTTAGGTTTGAGATATTACAAATAAAATATCTCTGAACTATCATATACATATACATATATATATATTATGTATATATTCATGATTAAGCATAAGCTAGTTTTTTCCCCTTGGACATGAACAAATGCCCACGGGTAAAACAGCTGACATTGCCGAAGAGCCTCCAGAGCAGTTGAACCATTTGCTTTCCCATCCACTAAAACTGCCATTATATTTTTGTAACAGTTGTTTAAATAGCTCACCGAAGTATAAATCTGAATTCTCTGATGCTCTCATGGAAGTCATGCTTCTTGTGCCCTGTGAAACACTTCTTTGTGTAATGCTCCCACTTTTAACTAGACTCGTTGCTTTTTGTACTGCATAATTTTGAGGTTTCTTTCTATGCTTAGTGTTTTTTTCTATTTTTATTTTATTGAGAATAGTTTGTTTCCATACAATATATTTTGATTATGGTTCCTCCAGTTTCCCTAAGTTTTTTAAAGATACATGATAAACAAGTATTTTTCCAGACTGTAGCTTGTTTTTCCATACTCAGGAAGATCTCTATGGGGAAAAATAAGTCTCCATATTGGTGAAATATATTCATTGGTTACTTTTTCTTCTATGGTTAATCCTCTTGGTACCAAATCTAGAAACTTTTTACCAAAGCCAAGCATCCAGATATTTTTCTCCTGCAAGTCGTAAGATCTCATTCCTTCTCTATGTGATTTACTGAAAGTTCATCTTTGTGTAAGGCACAAGCTTTAATCCAAGGGTCTGTACTTTATTTAGAGATACCTAGCATTTCCTATGGTATTTATAAAAAACACTACCTTTTATTTGTTAAATTACTTTCTTCCCTTTGTCAAAATTCATTGGTTTGAAATTTGGTGTATTTGTTTTTGTGGTTGTGTTTTGTTTTGATTGGCTGTATGTCTATTTCTTTTTCAATCTGACATAATTTTAATCACTATAGGTATAAATTTTGAAACCTATCCATTTCATTTTATTTTTGTATTGTTATTCTAGTTCCATATGATTTTTCAAATAATCAAACTTATACTTACATGAATTCTTAATGAAGCATTGACAGATCTTTAGTAAATTTGTGTGCCAACCTATTGATAAGTGGCTTCATTAGCTCTACTGCCTTCCAATCTGTGACTGCACAGTGTTTTTCCATTTATGCATCTTCTATCGTTTGTTTAACTTTTGGCAAATTTAAGAACCCAAGCTTAGTGCATAGTTTGTCATAAATTAATCAAAATTTTTGAATTTGGGAGGGGGTGTGACAATGAGATGGATTTCTGTGTGTCCTTCACCAGTATGTAAAACATAAGTTATCTGTTTTGTTTTTGCTTTAATTTTCTTTTTTCCTCTTATTCTGTGGTCATAGAGAAATCTCAATTTAGTTGCAGTGTGACTTTGTTTGATTAGATCCTTAGCTGTGTATGTGTTGGAAGGGGGGGGCATGTGTAAATAAATTCTTCTTCAGTAATGGGCCATTTTATGTCATTTTTTTCCATCTCTATGCATTTATTTTCTTTTTGTTGCCTAAAACTTCAATCCACAATAGTAAGAATCTCTGGTCTGTACCCCTTCGGAGGAAGGGAAGGCTTTGATGGTTGGCATTAACTATAATGTTAGCTGATGTTATGTGTTACTAAAAGTGAATTTACACATGGTACCTATAAACATTATGATGGTGTGTATTTCTCTTTATAACTTACTGAATTTTTCTTCCTAATATTTTCATCCAAAATTATTGTTTTTTGATTCAGAATTTCCATCCATATTCATTAGTAGCCTGGTCTGTGAGTTTTCTGATTTTGGTATCAATGAATAGCTGAATTCAGGCCTATTTCCTCCTCATCTACCTTCTGAAAGGCATTATGTAGTGATGATGATGTTACTGCATGTTGAAATATTCTGCAGAATCTCTGTGAAACTCCTGGTCCTCAAGATTTTGGGGAAAATAATTCAAGTTACAAATTGAATTCATTTAATTGACATGGGGATATTCAGGTCATCTGTTTCACAATGTTTTAAATTAGGGCCGTTTCTTTCTTTTGAGGAAATAGTCCATTTCACACAATTGTCCAGGTGAATGTGTGTAGAATTGTTCCTAGTAAAACCTCACCATCTCTTTCATTTCTGCGAAACCTGTAATGAAACCCCTTTTATCTCTGGTAATGTTTTTTTTTTTTTTCTTGTCAATCATGCTGGAGCTTAGCAGATTGAATTAATTGCTTTTCAAAGTTCAGCCCATTGCTTCTCATATTTTCATTTTCATTCAGTTCAGTTTTTCATTCTCTTACAACTTCTTCCTTGAGCTATGGATGACTCAGGGGTGTTTTATTTAATTTCTAGGTATTCATATTTTTTCTATCTTTTTTTGTTACTGATCTCTAAATTTGATTACATTGTGGTTAGAGAACTAATTATTTTAAATATTTTAAATTGGTTAAGGCTTTTTTCCTGATGAATCATAATATTAACCCAGTGGGAACAAACTCGAACTGCATTTCAAAAGACTGAGTTTTTTTGGGTTTTTTTTTTGTTGTTGTTGTTTTTCTGGAAAGCATTCTACAAATGGAATTAAAATCCAGCGGTTTGTGGTTTTGTTTTACCTTGCATATAAAAAAATAAAAATTTTTTCATAGTTACCTTGGAAAATATAAACTAAAAGCAAATAACTTAATTGTAAAATATCTGAGAAAAAATTGTCTTAAATCAGAGTTATTATGAGACAAAAACAAATTTCTAATTCAAAGAACAAAACATCACAGTGAAATGTAGTGACCAGTAAACATTAAAAGTGGAATGAATTTGATGAGTGAAGAACACACATGTATTTTGAACTAGTTAATGTACCAAACATAAAGATGGCAACAGTAACTCTATGATATAATGATACTGCTTTAACACTGAAACACTCTTATTGGAAGACAAATATAAATTGGGAGAAATGTTAGAAGAAATGTAAGACTGTTTAAAATGTATCTACTGAAAATTTCCTGGTGGGTGTGTTCACTATCTCCCTTGTCAGGTGGGAAAGTAGAAAATTATCAGGTCTATTTATGATCATAACATACAAAGTATCATAATTTGTTAATTTTTTCTCATTAAGCTGAGATGATAGTTGTTAATATCACTGAGTTGGTCTTGGTAGTTGCAGTGCACACTGACATTGTGTAGAACATCTGTTAGTGGGCAGAGTGGTGCATAAGCAGTGGTGAGGGAAAGCATGCAGTGCACTTTAATTACTAAGTCACAATCAAAACATGGACTAACACAGCCTGCTGGCTTCCTGTTCTAGCAAACCAGCTCACCTCCCTCCCCACTTTACGTGGTCTTCTCAGGACAAGCCAACTGATGGTCATGGAAGATGTATCCAACAGCAACAACCCATGGCATTTAAGCATCAGTTACTTCAAAGGTGATGCCAAATGAAAGAATAAAGTTGGATATATGTTGTGTCACATTTTCCCACTGTGTCCACAGGCGCAAAGAACTGATATCTCACCATGTGGACCACCAAACCTTTCCTGTTTCATTTGTTTAATTTTGGGTTGGTAGGTACCAAGCCTGACATTTCAATGTTAACTTCATTATGTGTTAATTAAATTAGGTAACTATCTGTGTTCTTTTTGTTCTTCAGCATGTTTCTGTTGGTTTTTCTAGGCTAATTTAACAGCTAACTCCCAACCCTTACCTCATAGTAAGTCTGCCCAACTTTCCCAGACCCCATTGACTTAAACCATCATTCTGACTTGGTTCTAATACATCACAGATCATATGTGCTATGTATATATGTATACGTACATAGTATATACATGGTGCTTAAAGTAGAGTGTCTTCAGTCATTTTAGAACAGCTTGGATAAAACCTGGTTGCTAGGCTATACCTCAGGTGAGTATATAAGCAAAACACTCCAGCCATATAAGTGGTCTTATTGGCTCTATGGAATGCAAAGAAATTTAACTGCATATGAAATTCTTGACTTTCATCTTTCTCTTGAGTTTCTTAAAGATGAAGTTTCTCTGTTACTATTTATCTGAGACAACTCACACTGTGTTACTTTCTTTCTATTCTAAGAATGGGGTTGCTGGGTGATGGTGGCACATGCCTTTAATCTCAGCACTGGGGAGGCAGAGGCAGGTAGATCTCTGAGTTTGAGGCCAGCCTGGTCTACAGAGCGAGATCCAGGACAAGCACCAAAACTACACAAAGAAACTCTGTCTTGAAAAATAAAAAAATAAAATAAAATAAAATAAAATAAGAATGGGGGTTTGTCCAAATGACATCATCAGGCAAGTATTCAGAATCAGTCATTCTCTATCAGTTCTTCAAATGTATAATGGTTTTTCTCTCACACACAGACCTTTTTCTTCTCCTTTGTACAGATTATCTTCCACTGATTTTTAAGTTTTAAATACAACTTCTGTCTCATTGCTTTTCATTTTCATTGACTCCAGTATCTGTTTTAAATTGTTTTCTCTTGTGTTCTATACTGTCATAGAATTTCTAAAAGGTACTGTTTCCTTCATTTAGTGTATTTTTTCTTCATCCTTATAATTTCTATCATTCACTCTCTTTTTTGGCACAGCTGATAACATCCGCTCCAGTTTGAATCCTTTGGAATTGAGCTGATTTTTGTCTGTTTTGTTTTTCAGTGAGTAGGGAGAGTTTGATGGGCCAACATTCCGTTCTTCATAGTTATCTGTTTCCATTCCGGCTTCTGCAGTTGCTCGTGCTTCCTCTCCTTTTCAAGTTGCTATGTAAAGCATCAGAGGAGAAAAGCAATCATCCATCATACTAGTTATGAACACTGTGATCTGCGAAAGTGACTGGCCTGACAAAACAGGCTCTTTAGATGCTACCATTAGTATCCCTTATTCCCCTCCTACTTCCCAGCTCCCATCACTTTGTTGCAAAAACATGAATGCATCTCTTTTTATGTAAAAACTGCTAAAAGGCAAACTATTGCCTTCTATCTTCCCATCACACTATTTTCAGATCACCTTCCTTGCTACCATGGCACCATTTATTTTGTTCATCATGACCTATGGCTCTCCTCTTTTCTTTAGCTTTTCATAAAATTAAATGTACCAGTGTCTTCACATTGATAATTCCCAGTTTCCTACTCAGGCTAAATAAAGTCATGTAAGACTGATTGATAAGATCAACTTGCAATTTAAAATTCAAATTTAATTATTAGACAGAAAAGATAAAAGTGTCGGTTCAGCCAGTACATACTCTACCCAAAGCAAAGTCATTTTTATAAGGTCATAGGGTAAACATGATTTCAACAGGGAGAGTTGAGTAATTTTGTCAGGTCCAAAAGAAGCTCAGGACAAATGGCTAACTCTTGTGCCTATTAGCCTACCAAAGTGACTGCTGGCCTTCAGGCTCACTCAGTACCTGACTCCTCTCAGCTCTTCTCACCCTGTCCCTGACCCTAAACTTCTCCAACTCAGAGGCCTCCCTTCTCCCAGTTTCTGATTCCCATATAACCCTGCCATTTCATCCATGCACTCTGTCTTGGTCCTCGCTCTCTTGGTCCTTTTAGCTCTCTCTCTCTCTCCCTCTCCCTCTCCCTCTCCCTCTCCCTCTCCCTCTCTTTCTCCTTTCGTGGCCTAGTTCAGTCTACTTCCATGTTCAGGCTGCTCCACTCTTTCCCTGCGCTGGATTCTTCTATATGCCTCTGGCTGTATTCTCCCTCATATCTACAATAAAAAAAACCTTCCCCTCAACCATACCTTGGAGCTTTTGTGTCCTCACTGTATACATCTGGTGCCAAAATTTTTGTTTCATATAATTTTATTTAAATTTAATATCATTAGTATCTAATGTATTTGCATACTTCTTTAAGAATAGAAATCTTACCATAATTCTGGATGGATTCTTTAATTAACAAGACAGAGAAGTTTTTCCCTTATATAGATTCTGGAGAGGGTAATCAACTTTTGCTATTGTGATTCCCCCATTATTATGCTTTAGTGACTTAATGGCTATTATTTTCTTAATATGTTCTTTCTTTACTTAAGTCATAAGACATATTCTACTGCCCTTATTTGTGTGATATGTATTTCGTAAGAACACTTTTCAGGGGCAAGTACTATTTTTAAGAACAGCACATCAAAGAGACTTTGAGTTGCTTTTCTATGGTTTTAACTGCCTATTTTCTCATGCCTGTAGCCACACAAAATGTTTATCTCCTTTTCAGTTTGTTTGTCAAGAATATGAAGATGATTGTGCAGAGAGTCTTGGTCTAGTCTGAACCATATTTTGCATCTTAAATTACTCTCTTCATTGCAAGGTTTGAATCCTTACATCATCTTCATATATTATCTGATGTATGTATGCCCTTCTTTAAGAAAAATCCTGGGATTGAGAAGCACAGTCACCATGTGAAAAGGGGGTAGCATAGTCCTTTCCCTTTCAGTCACCCTTCATTCAGATTCTATTCATTCTATAAGCTCTTTCAATTTATTAGTCATGTACTGTGCACTGACGACATTAGGTTAAATGAGAAGAACAGAAACCAAGACATGAAAATACAATGTGTAAACTTGCTATAAATGGTTTTAATTCAGAGTTCCATCTATGTCCTGGAAATAAAGATGTTCTAAGGAAGTCGGGAACTCATTTCAGCAATTTATTCTAGAGAAGAGGTAAGAAAGACCCATGAAGAGGGGCAATGATGACACTGTTCATTCAAAAATGACAAGGGATTGGCAAGCTAGAGAAAGACATCATATAGAGAAAAATGCATGGAAACATGATACAGATGTGACTGAAGAAGTTAGTTCAAAAGACAGGAGAATAAAAAAGATAAATGATGAATAGATGATAGATGATAGATATCTAGATAACAGATAAGATAGGTGATAGATTATAGATAATTGATGATGATGATGAAGATAGATAGATAGATAGATAGATAGATAGATAGATAGATAGATAGGCAGATAAAATGGAGACAGTTCAGAGACTTTGCTGGGAATAAAATAAAAAATCATGCTAGAATACAGCTAGTTGAACTATTCATAAGTGCAGTGTGTGTGTGTGTGTGTGTGTGTGTGTGTGTGTGTGTGTGTGTGTATTATGTTGTTTGTGTTGTGTTTAGAGAAGAAGATGAAAATCTCTAAGGGTAGGATGTAAAACACATGAGAGGAAGACAGTAACAGCTTCAATAAGACACCGCACATGCATGGATTCAAGCAGGATGTAGAGGGTTTGCACTGACCTCAGAAACTGAATCATCACAGAGAGTGAAAGGAAGCAGCCCATGGTAATTCTGTACCTGCCCTCAGCAACTGAAGAGTAAAAAAGTCATAAATGGAGTCAGGAAGCTTAACAAGAACACCCTGAAACAAGGGAGAAATTTAGTTTTAGTCCAAAACAAAAAAATCACTAAAAATTCAAGTGCATTCTGAAATATAATTTAAATGTAGTTTTAATGATTATATGAAATTCATTTTAAACTATAATGTTGCAGATATATAATGAGTAGAATCAGGAAACTTGACAACAGAATTCCACTTGAATGTTGAGTCTACAAACATTAAGAATTACTCATATATGAACTTATTTTCTATTCTTAGATGTTGAGAGCCTTAAATTTGAGTATTTTCATGCAGATTTTTACTTTAGTTAGGTTTCCTCTCAATCATGACTAATTTAGAGAAAATAATATTTGAACATATTTATAATTAAGAGCCCTGTAGGCTTTCTCCTTGTGTGGAGGAACTGAATTAATGAGGTTCTAACCTATTTGATAAGCATCCTTGAGTGTCCTGGTTCCAATTACCTCCTATTAATAAGTGTTGCATTTAGAATCTCTACTCCATTTCCTTATAATTCCAATTAATAAAAATCTATGAAAGTTTTATCTTGTCATTTCAAACACAGGTTATACATACAGATTGCCAATAAGCCTCCTTCAGTAAAATGATCGTTTCATCTTTTGTTTTCAAGCAATAGTGTAAGCTCAACAGTTGTTTATCTTCTGTCTATCAGAACTATAACACTAGTGACAGAGGAGTCTGCCTCTAGGGTGGAGACAACAGCAATTAACAAATAACAAATATGCTTGAGATATGGCTCGGTAGTAGAGCATTGTGTAACACCTGAAGACCTTGGATCCTGTCTCTTGCAGTACAGATTTTAAAAGAGGAAGAAATGGCCAAAATGCCTGAGGAAGCGAGATTTTTCATGCCTGGTGAAACAACTTTCTCCAAGCTACTCTGGTGTTTCCCGAGAGTTGACTTTCATGAACTGAAAATCCAGGGCACCCATGTCTGGCAGTTGCCAGTTTCCTGATCACCAACAGACTTCTCTTAGTCAAAAGCAGGCATAGAGAATGCACTGATGAGAAGCTGCTGAATAGAGGTGCCAATAACTTTGATTGCTATTCTTGCCTTCTGCTTCCTGTCATAGTTGAAACTCATGAAAGTGCTGTACATTGTATGGAGAAGAGACAAACTGATTGACCAAGAAACTGATTAGTTGTTTCCTCAATAGTATTCAAGATGTTTCAGACCCTTTAGCTAAATACAACTGAGCCATCTGGGAGGCTTCCCTAGACAGTGACAGGTGTGACTCCACCTGAGGTGACCATTTCTGCTCTTTAGTCTTTAGGGCTGAGCACTTGTCCACCAGCAAAATCCACCCCCTGTTACATGCTCTGTAATTCTAGAGTCAGCTTGTGGCTACACTCTCACACCCTACAGTTGGTACCCCATTTCCTACACTGAGTTTCTCCTATGTGACCTGCATAGTTACAGTTCGTACCTCTTTCTCCTGTTATTTCTGTTCTAGTTCTGTTCCACTGGATAAAAAGGGACTGAGTCACAGTTGCTCTTCCAGGGTTTGAACTGCCATGTGGTCATGCCCCACCTCTGGAGATATCAAGATCAGGCAAAGTCTCATCTCTATGAACAGGTATGTCAGGAAAATAGACAATATTTCAGAGAGGAGAAGGTTCAATGTCCAGCCTGTGTGTCCTTACATGACAACTTTAGCTATGAGTCAGTTCACATAAATAATATACAAGCTCCATCCTAGCAACATCACTTCTGCTTAATAGAGTCTTTTGTGAAGAAAAGCCAGTTTTAACCAAAATACCAGATTGGTGATTGCTCTTCTTGATCCTCACAATGAACCCCAGGAAAACTGCAATTGTGGAGTTGGGCACTTTTTCCTCCCACAGCTGTGATGGTAACTTGCCATCCATAGCATCATATACTAGTTGATGTTTCCATAGTGTGAGCCTGAATCCATTAGCTTCAAAAGTCACATGAGCATTGCTCCAATACTCTGACACCACTCAGGGCAACAATTGAGCATCGGAAGTTTTCTGCCAGGCCAGTAATCTTTTTTTAAACAAGGATGTGACTCTGCCGCTGAGGTTCTCAAAGCCCAAGGAGATTTACAGAAATTTAAATGTATGTAGCCCACTCACTCTTAGAATAAATTGAATCAAGACTACTAGAGAGAATACACAGAAAATGGAATCATGAGCTCTTTAGGAACCTCTCATGTTCATTAGACTATGAGAACTGTGCCATTGAAGTGGCTCAGTGACTAAAGGTGTGTTCTGCCAAGCCTGAATATCTTGAATCTGATCCTCAGGGCCTACATGGTGGAAAAGGAAAACCTCCTTGCTGGGAATGTCTTTCTGTATGCTGTGAAGGTGTTGCTCTGATTGATTGATAAATAAAACGCTGATTGGCCAGTAGCCAGGCAGGAAGTATAGTGTAGGCAGGACAAAGAAAGAGGAGAATGCTGGGAACAGGAATGCTGAGTCTGGAGACACTGCCAGCCGCCACCATGAGAAGTAAGATGTAAAGTACCAGTAAGCCACAAGCCACATGGCAAGGTATAGATTAGTAGAAATGGGTTAATTTAAGATATAAGAACTAGATAGCAAGAAGCCTGCCACAGTCATACAGTTTATAAGTAATATAAGTCTCTGTGTGTTTACTTGGGTCTGAGCGACTTGGACCCGAGCAGGACTAGAGAAAACTCCAGCTACATCTGCTTCTTCAAGTGGTTCTCTGGTCTTCTCATGCACACCAGACCATGCACATATGAACACATACACACATATTCTCCCAATAAATAAATACTGAATAAAAATAAATAAATGTATTAAAAACTATGAAGGTTAAGGACTACTGCTCTATGCATGTGCTTCTTTTCCTTTCACAACCTCTTTTGCCCCATGAAACTTTAATATAACCCCAAGCATAGTTGTACACATAAAACATTTATTGATAATCAACCATAAGGAAACATTTTCAAAGTTGAATGTGCAATCCATTGTACCAAGGAATCACCTAAGGAAATCTACTCTAAAACAATTCATTAGAAATATATAATTTTATCATTTGATAAAACCAAAGTGCATTCAGATATTAATGATATGGATATGTTCATTTATTTTTTACATAAATAATTAAATCTTGTCCGAATATTTGATAGTGCAGGACATAAGCATTTTCAACACTTTTTGGATTGACCAATATGTCGGAGTCTGCCGACAGTCAGCTGGGTAGCTAGGTAGAGGCATGTGGATTGTAGAGACAATGAAGAAGACAGAAAAGAGTTGAGAGGTCTGCCAGTCAATGCCTGACAGCCCCGAGTTTATTTCACAGCCAGCTTATATACAGTTTTGAAGGACAGGGGTAGAACAATGCACAGTGCAGGCATTCAACCACTATCTATCCTGCATAGGATAGTGGTCAAGGAGCAGGCAGTTTCATTTTCTATCTACATGTACTTACAGCTGGCATCAACAGCCTGCATCTAGCTAGATAGTGTGTGCCTTCCTGTGGGCTAATCAGGACTTTCTCACAGCCCTGTAGCAAGCAAGTTTGAACTCTATTGACTCAGAATAGACTTCAGATTCAAACTGGGAAACTGAATCAGTTGTGGGCTCCCACACCAACATATTGATTTTGTAATTGTCAGTGCTGAGAGTAGTGTTTTGCATAAATACATATTTCAAAATGGCAGAATTGGGGCTGGAGAGATTGCTCAGGTGTTAAAGCATTTGCTGCTTTTACAGAGGACAGGGTTCATTTCTCAGCACCCACATGGTGGTTCATAGCCATCTGCAGCCTCAGTTCTAAGGGACACTATGCCCTCTTATGGGTTCTGTAATCACCAGACACCCATATGGTGCACAGACATATTCACAGGCAAACACTCATAAATGTAAAATAGAAAGAATTATATATTTTTTTAATTTTAAAGGCAGTGAAGTATGCCTATGGTTATTTCAAAAATTGTTGGAAATTTCATCATAATCCTGAGCCAAATTTCATTTAACAATCTTTTTAGGAAATTGGTCAACAACTCAAACTCCATTTTTAAAACTAAGCATTCTACAGAAAATATCAACTAAACCACCATCAGCAAATACAGGGATTCAGGGAAAAGGGAACTGTCGTTCACCATTGGTGGGATTGATAACTGGTGAAGTCACTATAGAAAATGAACACAGCAAATTCTCAAAAGCTAAAAATAAATCTACCATGTGATCTTGCAATACCACTCCTCAGCATTTGCCCAAAAGACTTGACATCCTACTCCACAAGCACTTGCTCAACCCTGTTCACTGCTGCTCTATTTAAAATATCCAGGAAATGGGGGAAAAAACTAAATGTTCTTCAACCAATGGATGGATTAATAATGAAAATGTAGTACATATACACTATGGAATACTAACTCAGCTGTAAAGACAATGAAATAATGAACTTTGCAAGTAAATGGAGAGAACTAATAAAGATCACGTGAAGTGAGTAACCTAGACCGAGAAAGACAATGCTACCTGTTCTCTCTCATTGGAGGCTCCTAGTTACAAATCTTTACATGTGAGTACATGGCCTGGAGTAACTTTGGAAACCAGGAAATTAAATATAACCATTGTCAGGATAGGGGAGTCGGAGAGCAAGGGAAAGGGAAATAGAAGGGTATGATTAATCTGATTAGGGAAATGGAAAATGGGGGCTTCTTTAGGGAGGAAGAAGGAGGTAAATAGAGAAGTGGAGAGGAGGAGGGTAGAGAGGTACAAGTGATCTGGCAAGGGGAATGGAGGGATCCTAAGGGAGGTATAAAAGAAGGAAATTTAGAACAAGGAGAGAAAGAGGTAAAATAACAGTAAGAAGGTCTTAAAATGTCATAATTTTCTGTGTATAAATATACATACATATGAGATCTTTTCCCATCTGTAGCACAAATCTTAAAAGATTTTATTAATAAAAACACTCCAAAGCCAGGTGTTGGGGTGAATGCTGAAAGATCAGAGAAACAGAACAAGCTACATCTAACCTCACCTTGTCAGCTTCTAGGCTGGTCTTGTTTCCTCAAACTGGAAGCCTCTGAGTCCTCATCCAGAATGAATCTCAGCTGAACTGCTGCTAAAAGCCTAAAAGCTTAAAGAGGCTCTAGTTTGTGGTCCTCCTGCCTTATATACCTTTCTGCTTCTTGCCATCACTTCCTAGGGTTAAAGGCGTGTGTCACCATGCCTGGCTGTTTCCAGTGTGGCTTTGAACTCATAGAGATCCAGCTGGATCTCTGCCTCCAGAATGCTAGGATTAAAGGCGTGTACTACCACTGCCTAAACCTATGTTTAATATAGTGGCTGTTCTGTTTTCTGACCCCCAGATAAGTTTATTGGGGTGCACAATATATCAACCACACCCGTCTGAGATGACAGTGCTACCTTCCAGAACCAAAGACTACTTAACTAAAATCCCAACACCAGACATGAGAAGCCTTCTTTTGAGTTGTTGGCCAGCCCTATCCAAAACATACAGCCTATTGTTATTGTCCTTAGTTGTCTACAAGAGGTGGTAGGTTAATTCCTATTGATGAAAACACCATGAATTTCAGAAACAAGGCTCAGAGACTCCTGAGCTGGAACTGTCTTGACTGCTTCTTCTCTAAGAACTAGCCTTCAATGCAAGTTTCCAAAGGAAGGAAGTAACTAACAGTCCTACCCTGATGACTTCTATGAACCACATCAGTGACTAGCCTAATAACCCTAAGGGTACAGTACTGGCACACATACCTTGGCAGGAACCAACAGCTCTCTAATTTGACTTAAGGCCAGATAAACAAGAGAAATACTGTGCCTAGCTAACTGCTTGGTGCTATTGAAGTCAAGATTATTGGAAAAGCATCTTCAACCACTATTTTACTAAACCAACACAGACCATAACAACAATCTATAAGTATTTGTTATTAAACCCACAGAGAAGTATAGTCTTTACCCTTCAAGTAAACTTCTCTTTGAAATAGATGGAGACTACTACAGAAAACCATAACCATTCAAGATGCTGACTTGTAGAGCCCAGTGGATACATCTACAAAACATTCCCATACCACAGGAAACTCAGGCTCAGGGAAAATTGTAGAAGGAGGTAGAGGCAGAAAGATAGTGAAAGTCAAAGGATAAGGGAGTTTCTTGTGAAACTGTGTCTCCTAGGCACATCAGAAGATACACACATAAAATCTCACTAATCAAACTATTCAAACATGAATTGAACAAGAATGGCACCAGTGGACACATCAAAGTAGATGGGGGAAAACCCAGTAGACCTCAACCCTACACAAAGAACCATAGACAATTGAGGAAAGCATGGATCAGGAGAGGTGGCTTTACCTAGAGAAGACCACATTCATTGATTGTTCACTGACAAATAGACCTGAAAGATGCAAGTAACTTACATGGATTGAAAACTGTTATATTTAGGAATATATATGCATAACCATACACATGTATGCATTCAATAAGAATTAAATTAATGAAAGGAGGTAGGAGACGAGTGGGCAGGATGCACAGATGCACCACCACCTCTGCCACCCACTAGACTCTGTTCCCACAAGACCCACTCCACCACCCACTCCCACATAGCCTATCATCCTCCCCTTGTCCAACCATTCCCCTCAACATCAGCAGCCCCTATAAGCACAAGCACCACCTACACCAGTTGGAAAAACAAGTGAGTGAAGGGTCTCCCAGATAAGCAGCCCCAATCTCTAGGCCCTAAGCCCCAGGGCACATTTCATGCCCCTTCCTCTCCCATCTTAGCCAGCAAGGCAGTTGTGCCCTGCCCCCAACTCTGGTGGAATACCACTGCTCTGGAGCACACCCCGGCAACAAGCCAGCAGGTGAGATACATGCAGGCAGACCCCACCACCACCATGCCAACCCCTGATTCTGTTCCACAATACTCACCCAACCACACCTATCCCAGCATCCTCCCTGAGAACAGCCCTCTCTGGCACCATCAACAGACCCTATATGCACAAGTGCCACCCATACCAATTGGAAGTACAGCAGCCCCTATAGGCACAAGCACCACCTACACCAGTTGGAAGAAGAGATGGGTAAAAGCCAATGTAAGAATACATTCAACAACATAAAGGGCAATATGTGACCACCAGAACCCGGTGGTCCTACAACAGCAAGACCTGAACAACACAATGCAAATGAAGCAGAAAAAATGACCTTAAAAATAACTTTATGTAGATGATAGAGGCCCTTAAAGATAAAATGAAAAATTCCCTTAAAGAAATCAAGGAAAAGACAAACAAAAAATGGAAGAAATCAATAAATCCCTTAAAGAAAGCCAAGAGAAAATCTATCAAACAGGTAAAGGAAACAGTTCAAGACTTGAAAATTGAAATAGAAGCAATAAAGAAAACATAAACCAAGGGAATTCTGGAAATGGAAAATCTGGGTAAGTGAACAGGAACAACAGATGCAAGCATCTCCAGCAGAATACAGGAGATGGAAGACAGAATCTCAGGGATTGAAGATATGATAGAGGAAATAGATTCATCAGTCAAGGAAAATGTTAAAATCAAAACAATTCTTAACACAAAACATCCAGGAAATCTAGTACACCATGAAAAGACCAAACCTAAGAATAATAGGGATAGAAGAAGGAGAAGAATTCCACCTGAAAGGCACAGAAAATATATTCAACAAAATCATATAAGAAAACTTCCCCAACCTAAAGAATGACATGCCTATGAAGGTACAAGAAGCTTCCAGAACACCAAATAGACTGGACCAGAAAAGAAAGTCCCCTTGCCACATAATAACCAAAGCACTAAACATATAGAATAAAGAAAGAATATTAAGGGCTGCAAAGGAAAAAGGCCAAGTAACATATAAAGACAGAACTATCAGAATTACACTTGACTTCTCAATGGAGACTCTAAAAGCCAGAAGGCCCTGGGCAAACATTTTGTAGACACTAAGAGACCATGGATGGCAGCTCAGACTACTATACTCAGTAAAACTTTCAATCACCATAGACAGAGAAAACAAGATATTCCATGACAAAACCATATTTAAACAATACCTATCCACAAATCCAGCTCTACAGAAAGTAATAGAAGGAAAACACCTCCAACCCAAGGAAATTAGCTGCACCCACAAAAATACAGGCAATAGATAATCTCACACCAGCAAAACTCAAATAAAGGAAATACACACACACTAAAAACAACAACAAAATAACAGGAATTAACAATCACTGATCATTAACATCCCTTAATATCTATGGACTCAATTCACCTATAAAAATCATAGGCTAACATAATGGATATGAAAGCAGGATCCACATTTCTGCTGAATACAAGAAACACACCTCAACTTCAAAGACAGGCATTACCTCAAAATAAAGGTGATGGGTGATGCCTTTCTGTACACTGTGAATATATGTTGCTCTGATTGGTTGATAAATAAAGCCATTTGGCCTATGGCAAGGCAGCTTAGAGGCAGGTGGAAAATCCAAACAGAGACAGAAAGAAGGCCCACTACCTCCCAGTGTCAGCAGAGAGCATGGTTTCCCCAGGGCTGGTGGTAAACGTAGTTAGGCCATGTTGGAAAGCTGAGATGGGTTGAGCCAGCAAGCAAAGCTGCCATTTCAGTCCTAGTAATGCTGCAGTTTAAAGCAATAGATTCACAATAAAACAGATTCAGATAAAATAAACCTCTAAATGGTTTACAATGTGTGTGAAATTGTACATAGGATTGGAAAAGAGATAAAAAGGAATATAGACAATTATATAAAGAAATAGAAAGTTTTAAAAAATAAAGTCTTTTAAAGAGACAGTAAAGGTAATATAAAAAATAAGCCGCATAAAGATGGATATTACACAGAGAGTCTGGATTATATTGTGTTTGGGATTTTTAACTGCAGAAAGATATTTCATTGTAAAGGCTACTCAGTTAAACCAATATGAACGTTTTAAAGACATCTTGACTTCAAAACTTGGATCTAAGGATATGTTGCTTTTGGAAGAAGGCTCTGCTTTTGTTTCCACAGGAAGCAAGAGGCTATGGATTTGTTCCAGCTTAAGATGTATCAGATTTGATCAAACCAGACCTCCTGAACCTTAACAGATGGTACCTATCAACAGAGATTATAGCCAGTCTTTCCATGACTTTACCATTATCTCAAATTTTCTCAGGATTCCCATAAAACTACCAGCACCCCCTATCAGCAGGAAATAGCCTAGAACACTATGCCCACCTTCCCCCCCCCAAAAATGGATTATGGATGTTTGTTTAGATTGCTGGTTGCAAATTGTTATTGGTCATATTCAATCTCTTTCTAAAAGTAAAAAGGGGGATATGATATAGATATGATAGGATGAAAGAGTAGATTATTGAATCAACTTTTAAAGAGCAACTAGGTTTAAATTGCTATAGATTTTAGTTTATTGATACAAATTTAAAGTTAATTTTGTTGTACTGTATGTATATTTCTACTCTTGTTTAAGGTATTATGTTTATGCAGCTCATTTGAAATTGTAATGGATAATTAAGAAATACTGATTAATAATTAGTCTTCTATGATAGTCAAACTTATAGTCATGTTAGTTAAATTTTCTAGATATATGTAGATATAATTCAATTAGGTAAGCAATCTTCAAATATTTCAAAGACCTACAGAATATGGCATTTAAAATGTTTTAAAAACTTAAACTTTTCTGGACGATGAGACACATCTGCTCCTGGGTAGCACCAAATACTTCAAGAAAGATGATGGGCATTGAAGAAACTCATTATGAAGTTTGCTTTCTTTGTAGCAAAAGTTAGCCACTGGGCAAAAAAGTATCCTTGCATGGACTGATTGACAGTATGTTATATAAATTGAACATGCAAGACCCATAGGAAGGTGACCACTGAACTTTGCAAGATGAGATGGTCCTTCAGGTTTCTGCTTCGCAAAGGAGACTGCCAGATATTCTACAGGACACACAGAGAAGCAACTAAAAAACTCTAGGCCTAGAGGCTGAAGATGCATGCCCCAACATTGCAGAGGAACTTTGGATGACTGTCCAGGCAGCCAGCTGTCTCTGTCATTCTAGATTTTTGGAAGTTGCTTACAATGCACTTCTTATTTAATATCTTTCTGAAGTCTTTGATGTAGTTGAAGAGTAGATAGCTATAATTATGGTTTTCCTTGGTTATGATAAGAGATAAGGTAGATATGAAACCTTAGACTCACAAATATAGGATAGATAGGATATCTTCTTTAATTTTGCCAAATACAAATAGACTAGATATTACAACTATAATTCTTGCTTGATAACTGTTTTGTTATATATAATTTTACTATGTTGTAGTTAAAACCTTCCTTTTGAATAGAAAGAAAAGGGGAAATGATGAGTGATATCTTTCTGTACACTGTGAATATGTGTTGCTCTGATTGGTTGATAACCCAGACCCAGAAAGACAAACTCATAAGTGGATATTAGCAGTAAAATATAGGGTAACCAACCTACAATCCACAGCCCCAGAGAGGCTAGATAACAAAGAGGGCCCAAAGAAGGGAAGCATGGATTTCCCTAGGAAGGGGAAGTAGAAGAGGTCTCCTGGGTAAACTGGGGGTTAGGGGGATAGAGGATGGGAACTGGAGGGAGCAGGGAGTAGGTTGGGTGGACTGGGTATAGGAGGCAGTTTAGGGGCAGGACAGATTGCTAGGGAGAAGCTGATGCCAGGGAAACTCCCAGGAGTCCACAAGGGTGACCCCAGCTATGACTCATAGCAATAGTAGAAAGGGTGCAATCTACTGTAGTCAGTAGATTATTTCTTTATTTTACACACCAACTACAGTTTCTCCTCCCTCCTCCCCTCTTGTACTCTCCCCTCAATTCCCATCTATCCCCTTCCCCATCCACCCACTGCTCCTCCATCTCCACCCAGAAAGGGGCAGGCCTCCCATGGACTTGAGCATAGCATAGCACATCAAGTTGAGATAGGACCGAGCTCCTCCCCCCATATAAAGGCTGGACAAGGTAAGCCAGCCCTGAGGACAGGTTCCCAAAAGTCAGCTAAGCACCAGGGACAGGTCCTAATCTCACTGTTAGGAGCCTTACAAACAGATCAAACTACACAACTGTCACATACATGCACAGGACCTAGGTCAGTCCCATGCAAGTTTCCTAACTGTTGGTCCAGACTTCATGTGCTCCCCTGGGCTAAGGTCAGCTGTTTTTGTGGGTTCATCTTTCATGACCTTGATCACCCTGGCTGATACAATCCTTCCTCCCTTTCTTCAGGAGGACTCCCAGAGCTCAGTCCAGTGCTTGGCTGTGGATCTCTGCATTTGACCCATCAGTTACTGGATAAAGACTCTGTGATAACAATTAGGTAGTCATCAATTTGATTATAGTAGATGGTACCCTTTCCACTATTGCTTTGAGTCTTAGCTGGGGTCATCCTTGGACAGTGTGTGAAGATGTATTGATGTGATTGATGTAATAAAAACGGAATAGCCAATAGCTAGGCAGGAGAGATAGGTGGGATTTCTGGGGAAAGAGAGGAAGAAGAGGAGGAATCTAGGCTTGAGGGCTTCACCAGCAAACTTGGAGCAAGTTGGACTTGCCTTACTGAGGAAAGATAAAAGCCACATGGCAGGACATAGATTAATATAAGCAGGTTAATCTGAGTTATAAGAGCTAATTGGGAACAAATCTAAGTTAAAAGCAAGCTCTCATTAATTAATTAATAAGAACTCTCAGTGTCCCTATTAGTGAGCTGGTGGCCCACCAAAAAAGTCCAGCTACAGACTTGGGTCCCATTTATTCCCTGGAAAACATATTGTTTTTTATTTTGTAAAGCCCTTCCAGAACTTTCTCTCTCTGATATTGCCAGGAGTTTTTACAGCAGTCACAGCTGTTTCCCACATTTCTACATCACTAGAGACCGAGGTGGCAGGGAGTTTACATGCCCAGGATGACTCTGGCCTTGTATTCCCAGCTTGGTGTTTATCTGATTAAACACTTCTGTGGCATCTCCAAACTGCATTTTAAAAGTCCTCTTCTGGAACAATGTCTAGATCCAGATGTGAGCATTACTGGAGAAAACTCATTGTCCACACATTAAGCAAGAAAGGAGGTTATAACCCATTTAGGCTTACATTTTCTGACCACCATTTATCTTTCAGGAAAAAAATCATTGTTTTTAGATAACAACTGAGGCTAGCTTAGGCATTAATAAGTGGCCTCAATCATGTAGAGGTAGCATTACAATATTTTTGCATTATGAAAATACTTTGATGGCAGTGAAATCCAATTCATCCAACACTAAACATGTTTACATATTTTTATTTCACTTCCAACTAATTCCTTCCAAGTTGTAGTTTAGCCCCCTGTAACAATTTTTTGGGAAAATGTGATAAAAAAAAATCTCTGGCATAAATCCACCTTTTAGAACTACACACACACACACACACACACACACACACACACACCCCACACACAAAGTACTAGAAATTAGTTATACATTGGTTGACAGATACAAAAGCTAAAAAGAAAACTGGCCTATTGCTTCTTTTAAAATTGAAGTTGAACCACTTTGAATAGATATCCTATCTGATTTTGCCATCCTATGACTCATTCTCACCATTAGAAATTAACTAATTTGTAGATCCCATATTTTCACGCTTAAAAGTTTTAATTGTACCATGTAATGAGGGTTAAATTTTGCAATAATCAAGGAGAAATGTATTTAATGAAACATCATTTCTGTACTAATTCATTGCCTAGTATACCTTGTCACTATGAAATCAGCCCATGAGGGAAGTACAAAATAAAAAAGTGTTATTTAGAAATGTATATATGTTATTTTAAAATGTATAAATATATATAAAGAAGGGTTATTTAAACATATATAAAGAAAATTTTATTACACAATACATGCAGTTCTAAGTATCTTTTTTATTCTAACTCTGTTTCTCTCTTTTTAAAAAATGTGAATTTTATGTTGTATAGAGAGCATATTGTGATTATAAATATATATGTTTATATACACACATACATACATGTATATGATTATAAACATATATGAATGGATATATATATGCATTGAGAGAGAGAGAGAGAGAGAGAGAGACATAGATCTGCGTGTTTTTGTATATATATACATATATGAGAGAGAGGTAGAGAAAGACGCAGAGAGGGACAGAGAGAGATGGAAGTTCCCCCAAAAAGAGTCATAAGAAGGGGAAATAACAAGTTAAGGTTGTTTAGTTCATCACTGTAAGATTCATAAATGTCTATGTCATAGAAGTTCTTTCATATTAGAAAAATAAAACTTTCCATTATTGACTGGTTCTACTATAATAGATATGTCAAAATAGTTGGAAAATGAAATGTGCGACAAAAAATTTATCTCTCTACCCTACAATCTATAAGTGCCAAATGAACATCTAAAATAATAAATTAATAAATCATTTGTAATGTTCAATCATGATATCTCCTTCTTTAGACTCAGTATGGGAGGTAGTTCAGCAAAATTTAATTTGATGTGACTCTGTCCACCATTATCTGTGTCTTGCCTTCTGAGTTACTGGTTATTAAACTCATTATCACTCCTGGAAAATCAGGCTTAAGTGCCAATCAAATTAGGGAATCTTCATAAGGAATATTGAAAGCATGTGATATTTATACTGATTTGTGGTTTCGGCAGACACGGAGGTAGAGTTCCTAACCTCAGCTAGCTAGGAATTTGCGAAGGTGATTGGATAATGCTCCCACAAAACAAGGACTTCATCTTTTGTATTTTTTTTATTCTAATAAGAGAAGCAACTGTTGAGTCATTAAAAGTAAATTGATCGCCGGGCGGTGGTGACGCATGCCTTTGATCCCAGCACTCGGGAGGCAGAGTCAGGCGGATCTCTGTGAGTTCAAGGCCAGCCTGGGCTACCAAGTGAGTTCCAGGAAAGGCATAAAAGCTACACGGAGAAACCCTGTCTCAAAAAAAACAAAAATAAATAAATAAATAAAAATAAAAATAAAAAAATAAAAGTAAATTGACTTTTAAAAATGGTATTATACGAAAATTGAATAAATTTGGAGAATCAATTGAATGAGTCTTCTTTAACAGACATGAGGAAGATAATAACAATAAGCAAAAGAGAGATGGTGGAGAAGTCATTGTCATCACTAATCACTAATGGTCTGTTGACGTAGAAATATATTTAAAAGAAAACAACTAGAAGCATGACTGCCTTGGTTAAAAAGAAAAAGAAAAAGAAAAAGAAAAAGGAAAGGAAAGAAAAGAAAAGAAAAGGAAAAGAAAAAACATAAATAAGATTTACATGTATTTCATCTGAGTTACATTCTTTAAAAGCATTAAAAGATAAATGGTTATGAATACTTCTTATAAACAAATAACAAATTTACTTAAGTATATGCATGCATGTGTATTAATCTACATATGTTTCTGTAATGGCAAGGGAAATGCAGAATTAAAGTAATTATCAAGTGATTTGTAACAGAATCTAATTCATAACCCCTGATCAGCAGTATTAAGTAGTTCCTATCTACTGTGCAATAAAATTTTACCTCTGCTAGGCAATGCCCGCTAAACTATAATTGATTTCACTAAACTATAATTGATTTATAAGTCAGGATCATTCTTTCTTTAAGGATATGGATCAAATACTACCTTCTAACTTTTTATCTTTCCATCATTCCAAATACTATATAACTGCCTTTCTGAAAGAAACATTAGAAAACAAGTTTTATCACTTCCTTTTTCTAATGTTTAACATAACTCCAGAAACTTCCGTCTGACCTTCTTCAGTTCAATTGATTGAGATGAAATCAGATCAAGCACCCTCCCCGTGACTCACTAATAGCTTGATTGAGTTTCATTGTCACCAGCTCACCATGATTAGGTCACTCTTGATTAGAGCGTTCTCTTAGAAAACAGAGCTCTACTATTTTTGTTGGGCCCATGCCCCTCCCTAAACTTCTTCAGCCACCAAAAGAATAACTATCCTATAAATAATTCACCTATTACCTTTTCCATTTACTTCACGGACACATTTCGGGGGGAAAATGAAGGAATACACAAAGGAGAAAATAAAGCAAAATGTTTGTGCACCAAATGACGACTGTTCTGCATGTATTGCTCTATTTCTTTTCAGTGTCAATATTGAGATTGGCTGTCAGTACATCTTGTTCTTTTTGTAGCTTTGTTCATCAAAAAAATATTTCCTATTTTACAATAATATCCTCATACTTTCCAACATGATTCACACAAAAATGGAAAAATATGTCTTTTATTTTATAATTGCATGACACAATTCATGGACTTTTACTGAGCTCCTACCATTTCAGTACTTTAAGGTTCTGGGTTTGTGCATGAGAACAAAGACCATGCTCTGCTTCACATGCATTCTAAAAGCTAGAGAGAAGACTCAAAGAACAGGTATGCAAATATGTAAGATGTAAAAGAAGTGGTTAAATGACACAGAGGGGACAAAAGACATTTCATTGCATCATTAGCAATGTGAAACCCGAGGAATGGAATTGTATTTTGCCTTTGTGCTTACATGTATTTAGTAAGTATCCTGCAGGACACCAGCAGTCAATGTTTAATATGTGTATTTTATATTTTTAATATATATGTTATACATGCTTGTGTTGACAGTTGAATAAGAAATGCAGACAGAAATACAGAGAGAGGAAATATATGTTTGTATGCTTATTCTTTATTTCTTTAGCCCAAATTTAATTTTATTTGGTGCTCATATTTTCAGAAAGATCATCAGTTAAGGTCTGTTCCTTCCCACGTCATCTTCTGCATGCTTGAGTGCTCACAAAAGATGAAGCTAGTAAACAGTGCTTTAAGCATTTCCTTTTACAGTCGCTATAAAGACATACTCTCTTCCTATAAAGTGAAGATTTGTTGCAGTTCCATTTGTGTTAAAAAAGAAGTTTTACCCCAGTAACAGGTCTAATTCCTTCATTCAAAACAGTGGTAGCTGCACATTTTTGTTCCTTTCTGAGTCATCAATCTTCATACATGGTTATAGGTAGTTCTTGGTTATTAGGGGCTGAAGAGAAAAATTCTCTGTGTGCTTTAAATATGGTTATTTTCCCTTCCTTGTGAGAAGAGATAAGAATGGCCACAACTCAGGTACCTGACAGTCTATCTTCTCTCTACTGATGGAAAATATCAAATGATATACTAAAATATTCAGGTTGTGTTGTGGTATATTTGATCAAACTGTGTGAAATGTGTCACTGTTTTATTCTGATTGGTTTAATAAAGAGTTGAATGGCCAATAGCTGGGCAGGAGAGGTTAGGTGGGACTTCTGGGCAGAGAGAGGAACTCTGAGTTAGCATCTGACATGGGGTATTATGCCAGTGAGACATGGAGGGAGTCACCATTTATCACATAAAGAAGTTTCTGTGGTGAAGAGTGAGAGCTAGGTTAATTTATGCATATAAAGATGAGAACTTAGGGCACAGTTTAATAATAAATCCATTTAGCAGAATAATGGTAGTAGGTTCTCCCTTAGGCACTCTGACCTATTCAATCATGAGTTCTTGGTGGCCAGATAATTTCATAATGTTTTGTTACATTAAGTAATGTCACCCACTTCCCCTATCATGCCTTCTCAATATCTTGAGAAATTCTCCAATCAAAAAGCAGTGAAGAGGATATTTAATAGCTTAATGTAAAATATAAATGATTCAAATCCTTGATTTATTCATTTTAAATTCTTACATTTGCTGAATGTATTGTATATAACGGAACAAAACAGAAAAGTGAAGCTGGAGAAGTAGGACACCCCAGCCCTGGAACCACTTCCAGAGAAAGGTAAACTGTGTTCCTTAAAACGTTTTGGTCTACTGACTATGAATAAAACACATTTCAGAAAAGTTTCTAGAATATTTGATCATTTTTAATGATTAGTATTTTATTTCATTTTCTATATATGTAAGTACAAGTTTTATTTCTTTAACTATCATGCTTTCCCATACACTTATCTTGTAACTTGATTTTAAAAATATAAATAAAATGCCAGTCCGTTTTTATTTAATGTGTTAGTTAATTTTTATGAAATTCAAACTTTATTAATGTAAATAAACAGAATTGAATTCACTAAGCTAAAGGGCACGAGTTTCAATAAACTGCCCTTCATAGAATTGGTTCCAACCTATACTCTCACTAGAGACTTGTGCTTCCCACTCACATCAACTCTGCTTATGTTGCATATTTTAACCAGTTTGAGTGTGAAGCAAATGTCATCTGACTGGATTTCAAATTATATTTCTAGATCCCGTGTATGTATTAACTAAATGTTCTCATTTCCCATTATGATAATTGATTGCCATGGGCCTTTTGTTTTATGTTGTATTAGTATACTGAATGACCAGAAGAAAGATTGGCTATTATAGTTAGTGAACCTAGTACCTGAAATACATTTTCAAGTTAATTCTACACATTAAATGTAATCTTTGAACTTTATTTATAAAATTGTTGTCACAATCATACTTGTACACACACACACACACACACACACACACACACACACACACATACACACTATCTTTCACATTTTTGCCCTTGGTGATTTTCTTTAAGTAAAAAAATCTTGACTAGCCAATAATGATACAATCTTCAATTATAAATATTGCCATTTTTGTAATAAAGTTGCTAGCTTTTGTGTATAGAGTTTTATAAACTAATGTTATCCTTTACCAGTTGGTAATTCTATTATAACAACATCACAGAGGTTTCACCCCATCTTCATTTAACTTTATTTGTATCTAGAGTTGTTCTCCAAAGTCTTATTCTGTTAAATAAATCTTTTGTTTATTCCTATTCATTAATTATTTTAGTTCTATTACATATTTTAATACCTGGTTTATTTGGTTAGATTATAACACCCCATAATGCTTTTTAAATGTTCTATCCTCTGTTTGTATTAACCCAGTTGAACTTTGAAATACCCTTTATTTAATTCCAAAACCTATTCCAATTTTTGCAACTGCATCAATCACAGAGGCTCATTTGGGCAAACATAATATTTTCACCATGCAGAAAGCAGATAAGGTGAAGTTACAAGAGCAAACAGTAAGAAATCTAAGCTAAGAGGCAAGAAGGCCAGAAAAGGCCTAAAACCGGAAGGTAGGCAGGAGGAAAAGATGCTTAATGGGGAGGGGATGACACTGAGGCCAGGTATATGTTGGATGACTGAATATAACAGAGGGTGCTTGCTGAGGGCAGGCAACAGGAAAGGTGGAAGCTAGGGTGTGAAGGATCTTTCTGTGAAAAGCAATTTTGAGGTTAGAGTTGATTTTAAAGACAATAGAATTTTCAAGACTTTAAGTTAAGAAATGGTGTTAATATATTTCAGTTTTGACAGTTCTCTCTCCTCATGGTATTGATAATTGATTGGATTAGAGTAGATACAAAGGAAGAACTATTTAAGAAACTGCTAAAAAGATTTCTGTGAGAGTTGGCGATGAGCTAGTGTAGGATAAGGCTAGTGTAAAGAGAAGGAGTCAACACTGCCAAAACCTAATTCTTATCCACAATCAGAGTCTAAGGATACATTCATAAAAAGTCACTTCACTCCTAATAGTACAGCTGCTCTAGAGCTCCGGGTTCGCTGAATTCTTTCAGCTTGGTAAAGCTAGAGCGTAAGGAATTTTGTGATACATTTTAGACAAAGCATCCACTGCCACAGATCAGCCAGTTAATCCTCAAATTATGGCAATGATATAGTGGGATGAAATGCATTGTGAGATAAGAACACGTAGGACTCCACTGTCTTAGTGGAAACAGCGTTAACATAAAACAACATTTGGAAAAGCTTCTTAGTATCCTGCGATCAGACCTGCTCACATGGATACTCTACAGACTAAATACTCTAATTGCCTCTGCTTTATGTAAATGGCAAAAGAAAAAGAAAGCTATGTTAGAACAAGTAAGAAATAAAAACCTTGAATGAACTTGTAACTATCAAATACATGTTTTGAGGCCTGTATTACGATTCTGGCTTTATTATGATGATTTTCTCTTTAAAAATAATATGCATAAGCAATTAAACCTAAAGAGACAGTTCACAAAACATCCCACATGACACAGACTAGTATAGATACATAAACCTGTGCATTATCATTTAAAATTTGTGAAGACAAAGATGCTTCAGAAACATATTAATATTTGGAAATCAACAGTAGAATTTATATAAACCAGGTCAATAAAAAAGTCTATACAATAATATTGAAATAGTGCAAGCAACCAAGTAATTATATCTAATTATTATTGTCAGATACAATGTAACATTTAGAATTACCATGTAACACAGGAAATTCTGAAATCAATAGTAAAGAGACTTTTCTCCAAGACTTTCACCATCTTTATGCTCACACTTTCCTGTCAGTCTGATTCTTCCAGAAAGAAGTGTTCCCACCGGGAATTTATGCCAATTTTCATTCTGTCTACCTCCCTTAGTGAGACTTTCTCGGGGAAGGTAAGTTAGTGGCCGTGGGACATTTCGGAACTGCACACTCAGCACCTGCAGTTGCAGATGCTCTCCGTCACGGCTGTCATCTCAAGGCTTTTCCAAGGCCCTGGCTAAAGAGGGCCTGGCACCTGGCAGTGACAAATGAGGGACTCTGAGTGATTCCCACTCACGCAAATAAAGGCCAGAGGAGCCAGGCCTTCATAGAATGCAAACAATGTGCACAGCACCATCCTCACATACCCTATGCCTGCTTCGCACATGTAAAGATGAATACCGTGGCTAAAAGCAGAAACAGCCCTTCTGTACACCATTTCTGCTGGAATGGTTTCCCTCAAGACCTCTCACAACAGGTTGCCTTCACTGAGTGGGGTAGCAGCGTAGTGTGCACAGCCTTGCAAGCGACATTGAAAACGTTCCTGTAGTTTAATTTTGTGTTAAAATTAGATCCTACTTTGAAATATGAAATAGTTGAAGTAACTAATTTGCAATGCCTCGGTGAAAAGTTTGCCAACCCTAATTAACTCCTCCAAGTCTCGAAAGACTTTTTCAGTTGGCCCAGAAATATGTCTATAAGAATTGTGAAGAGAAATTAAATCGTATTACTGTCATAGTTGCTAACAAAGAGGCAAGTAGAAAAATCAAGCCTTTACCAAGGGTGGATATTAACCAGAGACGGCATGGAAGGCTGTGTGCCCAGAATAACACTATCATTTGCAACTGAGTAGTTCATGCAGCATGTGACTACTTTCCTTCTGTATGATCACTTCTGATCTCCAAGGTTTCAAGGTGTTCAAAATGAAATATATGTTTACAGGAAAAGTGGCCCATTTAGATATTTTCCCTACCAAATACACCTTGGTAAAGTGGCATAGATAATTGTTTTTATAATTTCTTCCAAGAGTTGTCATTAAGATGAGAAAGCAAAAAGATCCATCCAAAATAAGAAAATCATTCTTTCAGCTTCAAAATATCTAATACTTTCTCTAATCGTTCCTCAAAAATCAGTATATGCTCTGAATTTGTTTCCTCTGCCAGTGGTGTGACGCTAACCCTACTGGATTTGGCAACATCAAGAGATGAAATATTATTATCACTCATTAGGAATAATTAATTCACCAATATTCTTAGATGCTGTGGGATGGTCTGTATGTCAAACATATTGCTTATTGGTCAATGAATAAAACACTGATTGGCCAATGGTCAGGCAGGAAGAAGTATAGGCGGGACAAGGAGGAGAGAATTCTGGGAAGTGGAACGCTGGGGAGACACTGCCAGCCGCCACCATGACAGACAGCATGTGAAGATGCCGGTAAGCCACAAGCCATGTGGCAAGGTATAGATTAATAGAAATGGATTAATTTAAGATATAAGGGCAGTTAGCAAGAAGCCTGCCACGGCCATACAGTTTGTAAGCAATATAAGTCTCTGTGTTTACTTGGTTGGGTCTGAGCGGCTGTGGGACTGGCGGGTGACAGAGATTTGTCCTGACTGTGGGCCAGGCAGGAAAACTCTAGCAACACTTAGAGACACTCAAATATTCTTATAGGATTTAGTACTCCATGACTTTTGTACCCCTGGTATCAGGCAACAACAGTGTTTGCTATGTGCTTCTCAGGGCTCTCTGCACGTGAGTAAAGGTGACAGGAAAGCTTCAGGAAGTTCAAACTGATGCACTAGGGCTGGAGCCAGTGGATGGTTTGATGCAGGTGCTTCCGGTTCTCTGCCATGTCAATCATCTCCCAGAACTCAGTCTGGGGACAAGCTGGCAGTCTTCATGCCTAAGAGGCCCTAGTTGCTGTGGGAATTTAAAACTGTGAACAAGGATGTACAAATATCATCTTTGAAAATTGAGATCTCTTCACTATTTCATATTCTCTGAGCTTAGCTTTGACCTACTTTACACTTTCATACATATACTGTGTATTTCATAAAAAATAATTTCAGAGTCCAAAATGAATAGAAATACATATCTGATTAGATTATATGTTTATCCTAGGCATATTTTATATGCATATAACATCAAAGTTTAAAAATAGTAGTAGTTCTTGATTTCCATTCATAAGATATGAAAATTTTGATACATTTGATTTAACATAGATTTCTCACCAGTTGTTTTAGTCTACAATAAATTAACATTTCTCCCATCAAGACTTTCTCCAGGTGCTTGTTTATCAAATAGACAGCCCTCCTCCCCACTTTCTCTGGGAGTCTAATCCTGTTATCTGAAGACATGTACTGAGTTTATTATTCTCTCCACAGGTATCCCAACTCCACTTCTCCTTCTGAGCCCCTAACACCTCCCTCTGAGGACTTAGACTAAGTGGTTTCTCATTATATGGGTAACCTTCATTCCTTCTTCCTTCTGAGACCCTAATGCTATCATGTGGTGATATTGTGTTCCACAAAATATTGTGCACCCTAATAAACTTATCTGGGGTCAGAGAACAAAACAGGCACTAGATACAGAGACCAGAAAATGGTGGCACACACACCTTTAATCCTAGCATTCCAGAGGCAGAGATCCATCTGGATCTCTGTGAGTTCAAAGCCACACTGGAAACAGCCAGGCATGGTAACAAGAGCCTTTAATCCCAGGAAGTGATGGCGGGAAGCAGAAAGGTATTTAAGGTGTGAGGATGAGGAACTAGATCCTGATTAAGCTTTTAGGCTTTGGAGCAGCACAGTTCAGCTGAGAGGCATTCAGTCTGAGGAAACAGGATCAGCTGAGGAATTGGCAAGGTGAGGTAGCTGTGGCTTGTTCTGCTTCTCTGATCTTTCAGCATTCACCCCAATACCTGGCTCCCAATTTGTTTTTATTAATAAGAACTTTTAAGATTCGTGCTACAATATCATATGAGTATCTACCTGAGAACCTGTATGCCCCTCTTAGGATACACATTTTCACTTTTCCTTAGCATGGTCTCCTAAAATTCTGAGAACTTAAATAATGAACCTGCTTTCAGTACAGACTGTCTGCTCTTGAAATGAGAAACTGTGCTTTTTCATAGCTGAACCAGGACCACCTCTGTTACCTCAAACACTAATCACCATTGAGTGGCCACAAAACTTAGCTGCAATCATCACCAAGCTGAAACAAAATCTGCCAAGCTCAGCCACCAGCAAATAGAGATCAAAACAGCAACTCAACAAAGCAGGGACAGATATCAATACCAATGTACACAGTGATCTAACTCCAGATGCCCAAGTTCCATCATAGAAATACATACAACATGAAAAGTCAAGATAATAAATCTTCTAAAAAATTATTAATTTCACAGCTGTTATCCCTGGTGAGAGCAAATTAGATAATACTCAAGAACTTGGACTCAAAATAACAATTATTAATCTGTTCAAGGACTCAAATGAGGCATAAATAAATACTGGAATGAAGACCAATAAAAACATAAACAACTGATTGAATAAGGGGAAATGTCAAGACATGAAACTAGAACTCAATATAGAGAAATACTAAATATTATCCTAATTGAAATGTGTAACTCAGTAAGTATAATAGACTCAGTAAAAACTTAACCAATAAAATAGATCAATTGTAAGACAGAACATTAGGGCATGAAATCATAGTAGAGGAAGCAGATCATTCAGTCAAAGAAAATTATAAATTTTGAAAAGAATGGAACAAACAGGATCTTTGGGACCCCATATAATGATAAAGCCTAAAAATAGGTATAGAAGAAGTAGAAAAAAATCCAGATCAAAGGCACAGAAAATAATTTCAATAAAATCATAGAAGAAAAGTTTCTAAATCTAAGGAAAGAGATGCCTATCCACATGCTAGAACCATACAGAACACCAAATGCTGTCTCTTGACACAAAAGCAATTCCCTGTGTCATGTGACAGTGAAAACGTGACGTGTGCAGAACAAAGTAAACACACTGAAAGCTGCAGGAGAGAAGGTTCACATATAAAGGTAGCCGAGTCTTCAATGGAGACTTTAAAAGTCATAAGGCTTAGACTGATTTTTGTACACATTCTGAAAAAACACAGATGGCAATCCAGAGCACGAAACCCACCAAAGCAATCTGTCATAACTTAAGGGTAAAGAAACTCACCATGATAAAAATAAAGCTAACGAATTCATGATCACGAATCAGCCCTATGGAGGGCATGGGAAAGAATACTTTAGACCCAAGACAAATAAATGTGTTCAAAATGCTACAGGGGAAAATAAGCAGTGTTATATCATAGACAAAGCAAACAAGGACTAAGAAAACAAATGCCACCAAATTAACAAAATGGCATGAATCGATACACATACCTCAATAATCACTTTGAATATCAATGGTCTCAACTCCCTCTAAGATCAACAACAAAACAAAGATGTCCACAAACTCCACTCCTATCCAATATAATGCTTGAAGTCTCAGCCAGAGCAATAAGAAAAAAGAATAAAAGGGATACAAATAGGGAAAGAAGTAAAAACAAAATCCTTTTTATATAATTTATGCATGAAAAATCCTCAAGATTCCACCCAAAATCTCTTACAGCTGGTACACAGTTTTAAAAACATGAAGGATACAAAATTAACACCAAAAAATCAACAATCTTCCTATAGAGCAGTGACAGGCATACAGGGAAAAAAAATCAAGAAAACAGTCCCTTTCACATTAGTCAAAAAAGAAAAAAAGAAAAAGACCTGGAACTATACCTAAGCAAAGAGACAAAAACTTTCAGACACTGAGTCAAGGAATTGAAGAAAACACAAGAAGGGAAACCTCCCATGCTCATGAGTTATAATAATTAACCTCATGAAAATGCCCATCCTACCAGAAGCAATATCCACATTCAACAAGATCCAAACTCGGGAGCTATCCTATACAAACAGAAAAAAATCCAAAATTTTATGTAGAACTGCCAATGACAAAGACAAACCAAAGCAATCCTAAACAAAAAGAATACTGTAGGCATCGCCACACCTGCTTTCAAGTTCTATTACTGAGCAATAATAATGAAACCAGTGTAGTACTGGCACAGACACAGACATGCAGAACAATGGAATAGAACCTCTATTCTGTTAGGTCTAGGTATAAATCACAAAACCACAGCTACCTGAATTTTAACAAAGATGCCAAAAATATACTTTGGAGATAAGATGGCATCTTCAACAAACTGTGCTCAGAAAATTGGATCTCAATTGATTATAAACTGGAAATAAACCCTCATTTCTCACTCTGTACAAAAACTCAATGGAGGCCTTTCTCTTTTTGTCTCTGGAATAGCCAAGTCTTCACACAATGACATCTCGTTGCCCACTCAAATGGGATGCAATGTCTAACCCACTCTCTTACCACTCAGTTTTTTCAATACATATTGATTCATTTGATTTTCATGTTCTTTTCTTGTGTGTGTTTGCCAATAAGCTTATTCATTTATAATATTTTAATTACTTATCAGTAAACTTTCTCATTTCATGATTTTTTAATTGTGTTCTTTCTCTTTTATGTAGCTAGTCTTTCCACAGGCTTTCCTTTGTACTTTCTGAGCACCATATTCCAGTTATTAATATTCTCTACATTGTTGTGAAGATGATATTTTTCATTGATAACTACTTTATTAAATATTTCCTAACTACATATTCAAGCATTGCTACACTCTGGCATGCTTTTAACAGGAACTTCTCTCTTTGGAATGCTTCTTCTGTCTCTTCTGTGATTTCCATGAATCTTCTAGAGAAAGTGGACATGAAGTTGTTTTGATTATTTGGTTGTATTTTAATTTTTTCTTCCAATATTCTTTTGAGCCAAAACCTGAGCAATATAAAATAGCCTCCAGGTGATATTTATGAGATATTTTACTATGTAATTCATTGTGATCTCAGAGTAACTGGTTTCCATTTTTTTTATATATTATTGACATTTCTTCCAGTGTCTAGTATGTGGCTCCATAATATGACCCTATATTTTTTTATTTGGGTCACTTGTTCCTTCCAACATTTACTTTCAAAAATGTCTATCTAGTTATAAGAGAAATCTTTAATTAAATGAAAACAGATTCTAACATATCATTTCTAATAGATTTATAAGAATCATTTAATGCAATACCATAAAAATATTTGTTATAAAGCTTAATAGTAAAAGGAAATAGAGGAGAGATTAAAGCAGCCATTATTCTCAGTAAACAATCAACATCATATTTCAACACAAAACAAAGCTTTCCAATTCTTCTTTATCATTGTCATAATGTGACAATGTGAATTTGTTAACCTTTTAGAGAACATCAGATCTTTTGTTTCCTCACTAAGAGCTTTTACAACTATGTTTATGTTTACCAGATTATTCTGAAAGTCTCTGGAATACAAAGAAAGAATCCCTTAAGGTACTCCCTTAGTCCACTGAGTGGCACCACAGATGGTTTTTAGCAAAACAAAGTTACTTCCCACAACCCAGAGGGCTTAGATGTCCCCTCTCCTAGAGTCAGCAGAGAGTGTCTGGTGAGAATGGACTTCCTGATCCACACAGCAACCTCTCTATGTTCGCACAGCATAGAATAAGCGACCCATGTTTCTCTTCGTGTTCCTTATTGGTTCCTGGAAAGGCAATGCTGAGCGGAGACAGAGGGATCTGAATTCTAAGATGGGGCAAGTTCTTTCTCAATTCAGTTTGCCTTGTTTCATTATACAGTGTTTACCTGGAGAATTTTCTCAAGGAGTCTTGAGGTAATTGCTTCCTCAGATCCATGCTAGGTGTTCTTACGAAATACGTTCATGTCTTTTAACTGTTATCTTACTTTTTCTTCTAATTATTAAAATGAATCTTTGTCCTTTAGTATTTTTATTTTTATTTTTCTTACGTTGTTTTCTGAAATAATATTGGTATTCTCTTTCTAAAATAGACGTCTTTGGGTAAAGCTTGACTTTAGAAAATTCTATCTCTATAGTTTGTTTTTACTCAGTGTTTTTGTTTGTGATGATTTTTGCTTCCCTCAGCTCCTCACACCTGGGAAGCTGCACCTTCACTCAGGCTGCTGCAGGAAGCTCTGGCCTGACATCCTCACTTCAGCCATATCATTGTGAATTACTTCTTCCTTCGAAAATTATTTGTGAAATATGTACTCTGTGCCTTACGAAGCCCTAAAGACAGACGTTAAAAAGACAAGTTGATCAAATACATACATATGCAAAAGAAGGAGGGAACGGGAGAACAAGAGGATGTCTTGAGTATCGTATGTGTTATTTCTCCAAAATAACTGCTTTGCTCCACATATTTCCTGGGAGTGAGTGATGGGGCCTGTGATTGGGTGTCATGTTCTCAGAGGAGGCCTACCTTTGAGGTAACTGAGCAGGGAACTAAATGAAACAAAAGTCTGAGCCAAGGGAATTAATGAGGGACAAGAAGACACGGAGGAAGAAATGTTAAGCAGCTAAAGTGGTGGTTCTCAATCTTCCTAATGCTGCGACCCTTTAATGCAATTCCTCAAGCTGTGGTGACCCCAACCATAAAACTATTCCATTGCTACTTCCTAACTGTAATTTTGCTATTGTTATTAATTGTAATGTAAATATCTGTTATGCAGGCTATCTGGCATGTGACCCCCATGAGGATCACAACCCACAGGTTGAGAATCTCTGAAGTGAAGTGTCAGGAAAGTTAAATTGGAAGAGTTGAGAAAGCAGCAAGGCTGGCCTGTGTCGGGAGAAGACTGGGAAACAAATTAAATTGAAACCTTACTCAAAGTACTTCTCCAACATTTTGGTCTCAGAACTTATTGTATTCTTAAAAATAACTGAAATGCTAACTTTATTGTAATATGGCTTTTATCTGATGATATAATGTACTAGAAATTAAAACAGAAAATACATTGCTTTAAATCATTAATGGCATTATCAGTGTATTTTTATGAACAAAAACATATACAAGCATAAACCTTACTCACCAAATGAAGTAAAATAAACAGAGGCATATTTATTAACCTGAATGCCTCCCCTCCAAAATTAAGATGTTGCCAATGGGCTAAAAATAATAAGAAATGGTGTCTTTGAAAACAGTAAAGCCAGGAATCTCCTCCCTTGTGGATAGGATATGATGCCATTTGAAAGAGCTTGTTGGAAGAAACCCATTGCCTTTGCCTTTGTGCCAGAGAGATCATGGATTTTGTGACCCCCAACTGACTTCGGTTTCACCATAACATTTTGGAAACAAAGAATGCCAAACAACCAAACTTACTCAATCTTACTCTTAGAGTCACTAATCTCAAGGGACATGAGAAAATAATTTTCCATACTTTATAAATCCCATCCCTCATCTCAGGTATGTTTTGTAGCTGTACAAATAGATGAATTGAATTGCTGTTTTTTACCTTTTCTACAAATCTCTACAATGATTGGCTAAATAAGAGAGAACAGTATTTCTGTTCCCATGGTTTCTATGCCCAAACTATTGCAGTATGTTGTAGCAGAAGCATATGAAGAAATCCAGCCTCACAGATATAGAGTTGGAAAAGCGGTGAGTATTTTAATAGATTTTCAGATAATTATGAAAATCCCCTTTTATGATTCCACAAAGATTCAACAAGTGACAACATATTTGAGTGATGAAATCAACTAAAATGTGAAATCTGACAAAAGTCTACCAAGAAAGGTGGGTTTATTTGTAGACAAAGACATATTACTTCATCATACAAGGGAAATAAGCCAAAAAAGAAAGCTTGCTGTAATGATTATGATGCAAGCCACTTAACTTCTCCTACCTAACAGATAATTAACATGGTGGACCATGTGAGGTGAGAGGGTTAATGGACTGGAGTCTTGGGTTAGATAATAACATTCAAGAGGGTGTGCTAGATAGCAAAGGAGAGTTAAGGATGAACATTCAAGCAGCAAAATTCTGAAAATATATAAATGTGTCCTATAAGAATACCAGAAGCAACTGTTGAAATTGGAGGTGATGTGAACAGATAAGAAAATGTTTCTTGGAACAGAATGACAACAATGAGTCTCAGAATAGCATTCAGGAGAAATACTGGAATACAATAGAACCAAATCCCTTCCCTTTTTGAGATTCATTGTTTAATTAAATATATAATGAGAGCATTTAAAAATATCATAAAGTGAGTACATTCAATAGCACAGCCAGTAAATTTCAAAAATCTCATATAATATGATGACTATACTTAGCTATTTTATTGTCCTTAATTTCCTGTACCTGTTAAGAATGTATTTGTCCTACTGAAATAGGTCAGTCCCGTTGTCTAATGGCTGGTGAAGAAAGATAAACAAAAGAGGACAGCCTAATTATTTTGAAAATGTTATCATCTGAGCCATTTAAAAATATATTAATTTGAACTGTTATCAAAACCCAGGTAAAAAGAATATTTATAATTTCAGAAACATACAAATACTTCAAATTATCTGATAAATCAAGCTGATTCATATCTGTTAACTTGACACAACCTGGACTCACCTGGGAAGAGAGTCTCAAGGAGAGATTGTCTACATTGGGTTGGCCAATGTATCTCTGTGTGAAATTGTCTTAATTGAACTCATTGAGGTGGGAAGACCAGCCCTGAATAAAGAGCACAATTTCTCAGGCTGGGCCAGGAATTGTACAAATGTGAAGAAAGCTAGCTGAGCATGAGCAAGCAGGCAAGGATCCTCCTGTTTACTCAGTCTGGTCTTGACTGTGGATGTGATCATTTCAATTCCTGCCTTGACTTCCCAGCAGTAATGAACTCTGGCTTGGAATTAGAAGATGAATAAATCCTTTCTTTCTCCTCTGAGGTGCTCTTTGTCAAGGGATCTTATCACAACAACACAAATAGAACTCAGGCATATTCTATGACCAGAAATGAACAAGGAGCACACTTACTAGAGTAACCTTGGGTCTGCTGCCTTTCTTTTGACTTCATTAGCCAGAGCTTTTCTTGTCTGTGAAGTAGGTGAAAAGTGAGAACAGGTAATTATTTTTAAGGACAGCTGGGACTGAGTGTTAGCAGCTAAAGACATAATATGTTACTTATTGCTTCACAATAATTAAGTTACAGAACATTAATGACAACATATGCAAAATTTAAATGAGTTTTAGAGTGCTTGCTTATAGTCTACTAAATTTCAAAGTACTTGTGTTCCCTTCTCTATTATCTTTCATCATGGTATCTTAAATGCATCTTACCTTTTCCATGCAACTCTGTCCCTCCCAGTTTCATACAGAGTTTAATGTATGAATAATATGCTCTTTATAATTCTGCTTGTAATGTTGTTTGTTTTTGTTTTTTAAAAATATTTATTTACATAAATTGTATTCAATACATACAATTCTATGTATATACACATATATATGTAGTTCAAATGACATTATCTCATTTGAGCTGATATAGTCATCAAAGAGCATAGACTATCTAACAAGAATCCCAATACCAGATATAAGAAACTCCCACTTCAAGCATGGATCAGGGAAGTCCAAGAGACTTCTACACAGTATAAGCCATTGCTATTAACCTTGAGTGCCTTCCAGAGGTTAAAAGTAAGTCCCTATTGCTGACAACACCTTTCACTTCAGACACAAGACCCAGAGGATTTGAACTGTCTCTGATCTGAAAACCTACTTCCTGAAGTTCTAAAGTACCAGAAGGTGCTATGCAAGTTTCTAGGGAAGTCACACAAAATGGTTGCTTTTTTTCTTTTATTGAGAATAGTTTTTCTTTTCATATAATACATACTTACTACAGTTCTCTCTCCTCCCACTGTAACATGTTCCCCAGATTAGTAGGCCCCCAGACCTTAGTCCAACTGACTTCATGATGAAGGCACCATTCAGGTCATAAAATTCAGCACATACAGAGCACTACCTACCAAAATGAAAACAAAGACCTAATCCATCAAAGTCCAAACTTCTAGGAAAGTCTCTAAGTGCACTAACCTTGCTTTTAGGCTTCTGTAGTTCTGCTTCTAGCTAACTGTTCTTGTTAACTGTAGTATGTCAATCCAGGATATGCTTTTTGTGTATATGCTTAAAAACTCATCCCAAGAAAGACTCAGGGCTACAGTGGGATCCCAAACACCCAGTGCAGTCACCAACCTGCAAATACAGACTCTCTAGTGGCTTAAGCCTGTGTCCAGTTTGTCTTCTCTTGTGGATAGCCCACAACACTACTCTTCCCAGTTCTTCCCCACCTCCCTTCCCATTGGGATCCACAGCCTTTCTGTCTCTGTTAGAAAACAAACAGGCATCTAAGGAACAATAATAATATCAGATAAATAAAAAACAAACAAACCCAACGATTACAAAACAACCAAACAAGAAAAAAAGCCAAAGAAAAAGACAAGATAGTCATAGACACACATGCTCATATACAGTCACACAGGAATCCCATAAAAACCCAAAGGAAGAAATATATATATATGAAGGACCTGAAGGACCTGTAAGGTTTTAAAAAAAATCCCTGATTCAACATTATGAGATAAAGAACTTTCAAAGATGCCATCAAGCTCATTTTGTGTTGGCTCTCTACTGCTAGGCATGGGGCCTACTCTTAAGAGTAGTTTGTTGACCCAGTGAGACTCCCTTGAAGAAAACTAATTTTTCATTTGCAAGTAGCTACCAAATATAGATAGCTTCTGGCTTACAGATAGGGGCATGCATCTACTTCTTTCTGATCTAGGACCTCATCTGTTAAAGACCTATGCAGGCCCCGTACATGCTGCCACAGTCTCTGTGAGTTCATATTTGTGCCAGCTCTCTTGAGTCTAAAGGCCTTTATTCTATCTTCTCTGCCTCTTACACTGTTTTTCATCTTCACCTCCACTTCTACCAAGTTCCTTGAGGCCCAAGAGGAGGTATTTGATGAAGACTCCCTTTTGGAGCTGAGCCTTGCGAGGTCTCTCACTCTCTGCATACTGTTTGGCTGTGGGCTTGTGTACTTGTTCTCAGTGCTGAAGGAGTAAGCTTCTCTGCTGATGGCTGAGTGAGGCACAGATCTGTGAGTATAGAAGAATGGCTTGGAGAGTCATTTTATTGCTACATTCCTTTAGCAGAAAAGTATTTGGTCTTCCCCTAGGTCCTTAGACTATAGTCTCAGGCTCTTAGCCACACGAACAGTGGTGGATATGGGTTCCATCTCATGAAGTAGGCCTCAACTCAAATCAGATAATGGTTGGGCGCTCCCACAAGCTTTGTTCCTTTATTGCTCCAGCATATCATGCAGGCAAGTCTTGTAGACAGAGAATCTGTGGATGGGTGGGTGATTCCTTCTTTTTCCAGTGTGTATTTCCAGCCTCTTCATCAAAAATCAGGTGTCCATAGATGTATCGATTCGATTTGATCCCATTGATCAAGCAGTCTGTTTCTGAGCCAATCCCATGGGTTTCACTATGTTCAGTTATTTGGTTGGTTGGTTGGTTGGTTGGTTGGTTGGTTGGTTGGTTGGTTGGT
>CABHPR010115385.1:22401-41165 GCA_902168415.1 Peromyscus melanophrys | reverse complement strand
TGTGTGTGTGTGTGTGTGTGTGTGTGTGTGTGTGTGTGTGTGTGTGTTATTGATGTTCAAACCTAGGGCCTCACATACTGGGCAAGAGCTTACCATAGAACTACACTCACAACATGAAGCTGTACTTTTCAAAGAACAGACATTGGCAGTGAATTTAATTCAACAACCTGAATGATTTGGCTTGTTTTCCTTTGAAAATATCCATATTTCTTTGCAATAGTTTTTCTACTATCATTTCCTGGAATTTTCTGAGTCTTCTGACATTTCTAGCAGACTTTTTTTGTCTTCCTTACAATTAATCAGCTGAATGTGTGTTGTATTATTCTAAAGACTTGGACGCTAGAGGCAAAGTCTTATGATTTTAATTTTACTGAAAACACAGAATGAGACTGCATTTGTAATAACTTTCAGTCAGGTGTGCCTCTCAACAGACTTCATTATGTTCCAGAATGAAGTTTTGTTAAAACATATATCCTGTTAACCACTTTAATTTAGCTGCTTCTTTCCAATCTGGGTGACCATTTTAAAGATTGTTGTATAAATTAAGTTTCTGTTTATATATTTAGCTTGCTTATACATATATACTTATGTAATGTGTTCTGATTAAAATCCATATATTTCAACTTTAACATTTATCTAATATATCAATAAAATTCTCAAATGAAATTTACTATACTTCTTTTTATAGAACCTCAAGAAAAATATATTGTCAATATAATTTTACTATGGGATACGTAATGTTTATTACTGATTCTTTCTCTTTTCCATTTAATTTAGTTAATGTGAAATAACTTATCACAGGACCTAGTGATAACATAAAAGCTAGATGCAAAGCATAGGTGTGAAGAATTTTGAATCTTCCTTGACTTTTCCCCTCTAGGACATCATCAGTCACCTTCCTCTTGACAAAGGGAGACACTTGTTTCAAGTCGATTTTCTACAAAATTAAATGTAAAAAAACCCACAAAACAACAAGAACAACAACAAAAAAATGGGTAAGCAGATTGATAAAATATACTACCATATAAACAAAACTATTTGACACATAGCTATCTTGAAGAGGTCAGTATTATTATAATGTTGCCCAAATAACACATTAAAAAGAGAAATCAGAAGGCAATCACACTGTTCATAGCTCTTGTGTGCCCTGGAGATCTAAACGCAGGTCTTCATGTTTGCCCAGGAAATACCTCTCCAAATGATCCACCTCTGCTGTCCCATAGAGACTTTAAAACATCTAAATATATACCAGGCACATTGAACACACTTCTCAGTCCTACCAGAATGGAGCCCAAGGCCTCCACATAGGCTTGATAAGATTTTTCAGACTATCTTTATTCCTTAAAACCATAGAACTTTAACTGGAATGGAAGTTAATTTCATAAAGAATTTTATTCCCATGAAATATTTCATATCATAACTATTATTAATTACTGTATAAAATTAAACTCCATTCAGCTTGAAATCGATTTGTATTTTAAAGGGAGGAAACAAAACCCATAACAAAACAACAGTAACAAACAGGAGAAATATGTAGAACATCAAGTTTCATGATGATTATTAAAATGTCTGGCAGTGAGTAACACTGTTACCTGAGCAATGGAAGCACATGATGTGAGCCCTGGAACTGAGATTTGAGCCTTTCCAGTCCATGGTGTAGGAGAAGGAGTCCAGGGGATTCCCTGAGCTGAGGCGACCAAGGAGTCTAAGCTGCTGGAATCTATAGCAAAGGGAACCTAAAAGCAGATGTAATTATTAGCATTGATGAGATAACTTCCTAAGGCCAGAAAGTAACCATCCAGGGCAGATGAGCAAATATTGACTTTGAGTGATAAAGAGTGAGGAAACATATCTATTCGATACTATTAATAATAGAAAATCATGTACTTCATGGAGCATTGGACAGAATGCACAAAAAATCTTCCCTCAATGGTTAGATCTAATATTTGTTTTTTATTTCTTAAATAATTTCAAAAGCCAGACAAAATGATTTTATGGTTTCCATGTATTTTTAATGCCTCCCAGTGCAACTTGAGTAGATAGGTACAGGGACACCAAAGAGAGCCAGCATTCAACATGGTTCAATACACATTGTTGGACATTCAATCATATAGTTTTAAGGTCTGTAAAAACCCTACCAAATTATGATGGGTAATGAGAAAATCAAAGATCCCTCTGTAACTGACACAGACATTAATAATAGCAGATAACATTAAAACAGGTATTATAAATACATTACAGGTGTCCAAAAGTTTAACTATTATCTGTCCAGGTAATAAAAGTAGGGGAGTAAAAAATAATCCCAATGGACATTTAGAGTTTAAAATCAAATTCTTGAAATGAGAGTGTATTGGGAGGCATTAATTCATGAAAAGACATTATTCATGAAATTGAAAATGTAAATTAAACACATAAGAAAAATGAAGAATGAAATAAACATCACTGATCTTCAACAAAGTTCAAGCTATGCAATTAAAATATCTCTAATTGTTGACTGAGTAGAGGATACAATGGCCAATGGTGCTGAAGGGATGGCTTGATTGTTTAGAGAACTTGCTGCTTTTGCAGAAGACCGAGTGTAGTTCTCAGCACCCACATACCCATATTGTGTGGTTAACAACTCCCTGTAATTACAGTTAAAGGGGTACTTACATCCTCTTGTGGCCTTTATAGTCATGTGCATGCAGATAGTGCACATACAGGCAAGCAGTCACACATGTATACACTTAAATAAAAATAAATAAAAATGTAAAAATAAACAAAAGCCTCAGTTTCCCAAATCTGGTGGAAGTTATAAATATTTACACCCAAGAAGCTCAGTAAACCACACATAAAAAACCTAGCAGTATACAAAAGCACATCTTATCATAGATTTCCAGATTAGTTTATCAAAGCAAAGTCAAAGTATATAAAAGAGGTGCATTCAGAGGGACCAATAATGATTGTGGCAAATTTAGCCAGAAACAGTAAAATAAAAATATCTGATGGAACAGTATTATGGAACTACAAAAGTAGGAAAAATCTCAACCTAGAATGGAGGAGTAGATCTCAAAACTGAAAGAGAAAGACGTTCATCCAGATACCTAACAGACCCACACTACAAGGAATCTCAAAAACTGTGCTCTGAGACAGTGGAAAATAAGAATATGTAAATGACATAATAAGCAATAGAAAAAAAAGAGCAACAGAAATGATAGCTTCCTCATTAATTTACAAAATGTTCCATTTATTTAAATTTGATAAAATCATAATTGATTTGTTTGGATTATGGTGTACACCTACAAGAGATAAATTTATGTTAGCACATTTTCTAGAATGTAGTAACACATCCGAAATAGCACATGATGAAAAGAAAGCGCATACAGGCTAATATAGTCTTAAAATGACATGCTGTTAATACAACTGAGTTTTTTAATGAAGCTTTCTGCTTATAATAGCTGTTTTATTCTCAAAGGTACTCATCATCCTTTTATGAAGTTATTTGCATAATGCTCCTTGTTGTTTTACTACCTAATGCAATATCTACTTTTTGTAGTTTAGTTTTGCATATAGTTGTCTTCAAGAACATATAATCATTTATTTTCTGACTGCTTTTTAAAATTAAAAATACAGTTGCTTTGAAGTAGAAAATGGGAAAAATGGATGAAGATTTACCTGAGGAGGGGGAAAAATGATAACACTGAGGGAGAGGGGAGAAGCAGGGATAAATAACACTAAGGCTGCTTGAAAAAGCCATAGGAAATTATACTACTCTATGTCTACTTAAAATTATATATAATATATCAAGTTTACACATATGTTTATTCATAAACATATATGCAAATATATATGTATAAGAATATAATATATAATATATATGTACATGAATTATAGCATGTGGAGAGACAATGCTCCTTCCCCAAACCATAGACTATCTAGCAAAACTCTAGTGCCAAACAGGAGAAACTTCCTTTGGAGTACTTGATCAGGTGAGTTCAAGAAACAACAAAATAATATAGGCTATTGCCATTGCCCTTTGTGTGTTCTAGAAAAAGAAGGTATGACCCTAATACTGAAGATACCACACACTTCAGACACAGGACTTGGAAAACTATATCTGGACCTAACCTGGAATCACTCAGAAGGAGTCATGCAAGCTGATGATGGATAAAGGTAATCAATAATGCTATCCATCTGTATTGCTTTCAAACCACAACAATGACCCACACAAGATATTCTGAAAGATGCAATAGTGGCACATTTATCCTTGGAGTAACCAGAAGACACCTAAGGGGGCTTAAGTTCTACTTACTAGAAGGGAAGTCATGCCTGGTAATGCAAAATTAGCCAATGCCCATGGCAGGAGAGGCCATGGGATCTAGAGGACAACCTACTATTGTCACTTTCCTGAACTAATATAATCTCCAGCTGCATTCTAAATACTTATCCTTAGACCCACAGGTAGTGCAGGTATCACCCTCATCAAAGAAGCTTCTGTTTTCAGCAGATGGAAATTATCATAGAGAGCCACAACTGGTCAAATGGAAAGAAACCCTAACCGTGCGATGCCAAACCCCAATTATTTTTTTTTTGCATTTTTTATTAATTTATTTATTTTTTAAATTACACTCATGATATTCATTAATTACACTCATGATATTAATCACATTTGTGGTATTCATAGATTACATTCGCAGTATTCATTCAATTATATATATATAAAATATATATATACAAATATATATTTTTAATTTTAAATGCCGAATGTCATTTATTGAGGGGGGGAGGAGGTCTTAAATACAGGCTTACAGCACAATGGGAGGACCCCAGAGGGCAGAAGTTCGCTATGATGTTTTACAATCTTGCTTCTGATCTGTTAATGCCCATTATTCAGGATACACAGACAATGAACTTCTCTTAAGCATTCAGGAGGGTGGAACCTGGCAGGGAATTAGCATAGGGAGGATATCAAGGTCAAGGTGCACAAGCAAGGCAGCAGTTACCCAAAACGGGGGCCAGGACCCTATAGGTCCCTCTTTTATTAAAAAATGAGCTTCTGACTTGGGTTACGTGGGACGTCAGCAGGTCACCTTACCTGTCATGGAGACGCCTGCCCAGGCCACACAGGTGCTCTGTCTTAGGTTGGTGAGTGCCCCCCAGGCATTACCCATCTCTGAATACTCATTGTCATACAGGCTCAATTGTGTGTGAGCTGCATAGTTAATTGCTGCCAAAGATCTCAAAGTGGCACTGGGCTTGCAATCTGTGTGTTCGATGCAGAAAAGACCAACAGAGGTCCTATCTCATCCATAGCCAGTAGGCTAAAGGCAACTGAGCCATTCCCTTCCTTAACAAGCCATACTGTAAGTTGGTGTCCTTGTAAGACAGTATCCCAAAAGCAACTGGAACTTGAGTTTATAAATTTATACTTTTCAAAGCCAATCGAGATGTATATAACTACTGAATTAAATTTATCATGCCCAATAGAATGAAAGATTAACTAACTGTGGTAGCTATTTTTGTTGCCAGGGTCTCCATTGTGCTAGCTGTATTAAGCAATTATGAAATGGTAATCCCCGAAAGAGTAGCAGTGGTGGGCGTCATTGCTATAACAGCAACAACGGCAGCAGCAATGTCAAATTCTCTTCTGGATTGTGTGGACATCCACTGGCATGGATACAACTCCAGTAACACATACCGCCAAGGCCCATTTTTCTTGATCCCAGCACAACTTTTGCTGGCAGCTCTTCTGGAGAATCCAATCTCATGGTTACAGTTCTTAGGCTTACATTAATGCTTGCCAAAGCTGGCAATATTGGGCTCTCAATCTCCATTGGCATCAGAAGGGTAGATTTTTTTCATGAAGACCCATTAGGTCTCTGTCATGTTGGGCTTCAGCAGCAGCCACAGGGCGCGTTCAGTGCTCAGGAATCCAAAGAGGAACCTCATTGTCCTGAGGAAAGACATAAACAGAACCCTGGGGCCACACCAACACTAGATCGGGTCTCCTCCATGTGCTAGTAGAAAGATCCTTCCATCGCTCCAGAGGGTGATTTGCAACAGGAGTTTTCCAGTGCTTATCTGCATCAGATATTCCAGCAGAATCCACCGGTAAACTCCAGCAGAATCCACCGATAAAAAATTTAAAATATATAAAACAAGGGAAAGAATAGAATGTGGAGAGGAATGATGAGTCCCTAGTTCTCTCTTTTTTTGCTTTAGTAAAATGTTTGTTTGTTTGTTTGTTTGTTTGTTTGTTTAATATTTCAAATTTTTCTTTTATTTTTATTTATTTTTTTATTGTTTAAAATTAATTAATTAATTAATTTTTCTATTATCAGCTTGATAGAGTATGTATTCTTATCTTAATAGTAAGATGTTTCTTTGAGGCTTGCTCAGTGATCGAGTAAAACTGAAATTTATTATAAGCCATAGTCGTCCTAGGGACAAACCCCAATTATTACACAAACAACAGAACCCCAACACCTAAGGCTCAGGGCACATTGCCCAAAAGGGGGAGGAAATGATTCTTGGTAACAAACTATCACATCCAGAAATTTTAAGGAAGATAAAGGAAGGCAGCCTAATATCACAAGTTATTGTTCCTTTACTAACCAACATCAAGCAGAATTGGAGCACTATGTGATAAAGGGTGAGGTCAAATCTGATTTGAGGAGAATCTTATTATTCCCTCAAACAATTCAGAACAATTATTCATTTACTTAATATCATTAGAGCAGGCTGGAATCTGTCACATCAGATGGTGAAGCCAGTGCTGAAACCCAGTTTGCTAGCATGCAAATAAGACATATTCTCTTTCATGATTTTGTGGCACTTTGCCTTGTTTCATATCTAGGGGATTTGAATGCACCAAGTTTAAGTACTACTTAGTGAAGTTTATAAAGCATTTCAGGAAACATCTTACATGATAGATGGATGTTGTTCATCTGTAGATGACTTGAGGACTTCATTAGTTCTAAGGCTTATTTCAGAGACAATTTTAGACCCATGTAGAAAGATTGAGAAAACCTCCTCTGTAAATTTTCTACAGTTTTATCACTGAAAGTTTTTTGATTTTCATTTAGGAAGAAAAGCATTTCTTAATATTATGTGTGGGTAGCTAGTCCTTATCCTTGGTTACCTAAAGTCAAACATATAGACACACACAGAATGCGCAGCATTCCATGCATTTCATTTGGGATCTGAAAATCTTCTAAATAAGCCATAAGTTCTGATTCTTTAATTTCCAAAGTGAAAATGAGTTTTGGAGTGCTTATTATTTACATTCACTTCTTCCAGAACTGGTTTGTTATACAGGGACAAAATAGATATGTATTTGCAGGATTTAAGGTGAGGTGAGAGTTTGATTGGGCAGAGAACGCACTTGAAATATGATTATGGGTCAGTTCTCAAAACCCACAGAAGTGTCCACCACTTCTGTGCTTGCAATGCATGTTTAAAGAACCATATACAATATGTGTAGGAAAAAGATAACAAGAAGATGATGGGGAGGAGGTAGAAGAGGTAATGAGGGGAGAGAATGAAGGGGAAACTGCCATAATAATAAATTTATAATAAACAAGGACTTATCACAAAGCTAAAGTCAGTCTTGATCTTATTGTTGAAATATAAGAACACTACACTTTTGCAAGATGCAAATTATCATCACAATTACTTAGTATTTGAATATTTAGATTATTTCATTATGAAGCCGAAAGTAAAACAAGTACATACTTAAACACAGAAGCTCTTTTGTTTCTATCTGCACAAAAAAACGTGAGTAGGAGCTAGAAATACAAAGCTTGTTTGATCCGTAAGTAATACTGCTGACTTTTTCAGTCAGAAATCAAGGAAACAATCGTGATCCACTTATCTTTGGTGTACCTATAAATCAGGTTAAAATGTAACAGAAATGACAACTTTGAATGTAAGAAATCAAATTTACTTTTTTCACATTTTGATTTTGTCCCCTGGATTCAGGATGCTGCTGCTTTGCACAGCCCTTTACTATTGATGTTCCCGTTGAATCCAGGACAGTGTCTCCCTATTCTGAAGGTAAGTCCTTTAGCTTTGCTGACATCTGCACACATCATTTGATAAAAGTCTTAAAAACTCAGAACCTCATTGCTTTACAGGGTAATAATTGCTGTATGTATGTGTATATGGTAAGGGTTTACTAAACATAGAGATATCTGCCATATACAAGGACCTTTTTATGATCCTATGAGGTGGTTCAAACTTCTTGTGTATGTTCCACACTTGTAAGATACTGGCATATGGTAAAATAAAATATAGAAAACATGCCACTTACCTAGATATATTCAATTAAAAGATTATTATTAAGCAAAGTTTATATTCTTCTGCAAATATAATATATTTTGGTATGTATTTGATAATCACCAATTAATATGTATATGCATTCCTGACATAATAATTTATTCCTATTAATTATAAATATGCATTAAGAACTCATGAATCTGAACCCGTTAACCTAGATGGGATCATTGGACACAGTGTGTTCCTGATTCTGAGGAATTAAGAAACATGTCGGCTGGTCTTCAATATGAAATAGTGGGTTAGGTGTATCTGATGTAAAATAGCCTTTATTTCATGTTTTATTTATTATCAGAAATTTTAGAGAAATATTCTAGATTGGGGCATGGTATAAATGAGTAATGTTTCTCATTATGAAACTATAGGACACATTTCTTATAGATTCATTAATCCAGACACCAATATACAGGCTTATTAGCCCTTTTAAAGCAAGAGTGCAGAGAATAACAATGCCACTGAAGACAAGAGGCCAGAAGAGAGCGTCAGAAACAATGAAGCTGGAGCTACAGGTGGTTTTGAGCCAGGCTGGTGTGGGTACTACTAGGAGCTGACTTACATTCTATGAGCCATTTCTCCAGCAACTACCCTCAGTTTCTTATGAGATAAGATCTGAATGTGTTAATCTTTTCTCACACTCCCACTGCCCTCCCTTCCACCTCCCCAGTGCTGGGATCACAGTGGGAATCATGTTCAAGTTGGTTTCTCCTTTTTTTGATTACAGACATTTTGACTAGAATGAAACAGAATCTCAGTGTAGTTTTCATTTTCATTACTTAGATGGCTAAAGATGGAAACATGTTCTTTAATTGTCTAAGAAGTGTTACAAACTTTCAAGCAATTTTAATCAAATAATTAATACTTGAAAATTGGGTGAACTCAAGAGTAACACCATGAAGCTCTACATAAGAGTTTTAAATCGTTAAGAATGCCTGAAAATTAAAGTGGAGAAAGAGATTTATAGTCTTAGATGCCATTCCTGAGTTATGCTTTACATTTTGAAGGTCACAGGGCAATAGTACTTCCATCTATGAAGTGTCAATGTACGTGTGTACATGTATATACATGTTTGTGTATGTAAATGTGCATTATTATGAGCTGATAAAGAATGAAGTTATACAGAGATATTAGTTATCAGAGAGCAGTTTTCAAGAAATGTTGGTCTTTTCGATGCTCTCCAGAAAACCTTGTATCTTATCAGATGGAAATTTGAGACTCTGTACATGAATCTTGTATTAAAATAAATGAGTCTATAGAGGGTAATTATTCTAGATGAAGCAAGTTTCATATAATGACTGGCACCCTCTCCATTTTTTCCATACTGAGTTCTAAAATTTTACTGACAAACAAAGCTGACTATCATAGTTGATGGATGATTAAAGAAGGAACAAAAATTTAAACAATGGAACAGAATTTGTATTTATTTGCCTGCTAGCAAATGAGAATGTGGTGTCCTTCCAATAGCAGCTCAAAAATACACTAGTGTGTGGCAGAGATACAAAAGTATGTAATTGGAGACATTATGGTAATAAAAATTTCCATAAACATGGGAATAAGTTCATCCATTACCACACCACACTGGGGTTCTGCTTGACACAGATTTTAAAAGCAAGAACTCTAGTATACATTCAGTCAAGGACAAATAAAATTACATCAGTGTATAAAAAGAATCATAATTAGTGAAGTTAGTGCTGCCTATTTTTCTTCCTTTTCTGTGTGATCAGACGCAATGAATTTACTAGAATGGATTGTCACCATCATAATAATGACAGAATTTCTCCTAGGAAACTGTGCCAATATCTTCATAATTCTAGTGAACGCCATTGACTGTGTCAAGAGAAGAAAGATCTCCTCTGCTGATGGAATTATAACTGCTCTTGTCATCTCCAGAATTGGTTTGCTCTGGGCAATGACAATGAATTGGCATTCAACTGTGTTTACTGAAAATACAAGCCATGTACAAGTAAGAGCGCTGGGTCGCATTACCTGGGCAGTAAGCAACCATTTTAGCAACTGGTTTGGGACCATACTCAGCATGTTTTATTTGTTGAAGATAGCCAATTTTTACAACCCCCTATTTCTTCACCTAAAAAGAAAAATTGAAAATGTTCTTCTCGTGATATTTTTGGGGACCTTCCTTCTTTTTGTTTTGTATCTTGGGGTGGTGAACATCAACAAGATTGCTTGGGTAAATGGTTATGAAGGAAATGTGACTTTGAAGAACATACTGAAGGACATCACAAGCCTTTCAAATATACATCTCTTCAGCCTGATAAATATCATACCATTTTGTATATCACTGACATGTGTTCTGCTCTTAGTCTACTCCCTAGGGAAACATCTCAGGAATATGAAATTCCACGGCAAAGGATGTCAAGATCCCAGCATCATGGTCCACATAAAGGCCTTGCAAACTTTGGTGTCCTTTCTTTTGTTATATGCCACATACTCTCTGTGTGTAATTATATCAGGTTGGAGTTCACTTAATGCACCAGTCTTCTTATTTTGTGTGGCAATTAGTGCTGTCTACCCAACAGGTCATTCTATTATTTTGATCTGGGGAAACCAGAAGCTGAAACAGGCCCTTCTGTTGTGTCTGAAGCAGGTGAGATGCTGACTGAAAAAATGGAAGCCTTCACATCTATAGATTAATAACAGAGATATCATATCTTCTATCTAAATATAACTGATGGAAAGAGTAATTTTTTCTCTCAACTACTATTTTCAGAGTACATGTTATTAAAGAATTTCTAAAACCATCCTTAGGAAAGTCTCTTCCTCAAACTTGCTAAATTAAAGAATACATAGATGCATTTTGGTGAGAACATAAAGTCAAAAGGATTGAAACAAGCATTCTCTTAATCACTGTTTTCTCACAAACAACCTAGTTATAAAGAATATAGAAGAAAAATTTCATAACCATGAAGCCATGTATATTATCCTCTGTTACTCTCTACTTGAACTGCTTATTATCGGTAATAAGGGAATATGTGTTTCCACTACACTGGTCATCACTATAGGTGTAAAGTGAGTTCAGATTTTGATGTGTCAGCCACTTGTACATGGCAAGAACATTGGATTCTAAATCATACAGCAAAAGTGCATATTTAAAACAGGCATTATGTGACAAATAAAATCAATTGGAAAGTAAATAGAAAAATATCACCAAAGAAAATTATACTATACTGGCAGCAACATTTATTTGACCCAACATTGTTGTGAATTACACATTTGTATCAGAGTCATACAGTGTGATTCCAGAAAGACATTTTGGTACAGTATTCTAAAGTTTTTTTAGCTAGGAGGAGATATCTTTTCAAACTGACTTTTTTTTTTAACCTGGAAAAATGATGAACTTTATGAAAGTATACATTTATTTAAATTTACTCTTTTAAAAAACTCTCATATAAAGTTGTGATGCTGCATAGGAGTCTGATACATTCCAGATAAGATTAAAATGTTTCACCATTTCCTACTTGTGGCTTCATTTACCCTTATGTGAAAGTTTACAGCAACTATCAACATCTCTGTTTCATTGGTGAGTATATTTAGTGCCTTATCCAACATTGATAGCTTAAGATGAAGAGTTCATGCTCAGCACACAGTGTAAATTTTTTATGGATATAAGAATGTAATCTTCTGGATGTATTGCATGAGAGAAGAATCTACTTTCAATAAAAACAAAAAAGAAAAGGGAGAAATAGGCATTAATTCTTCAAATCTCCTTAGTTAATTTTTACTGCAGAGTAAACAGAATTCTCATTTTTAGTAGAGAGCAAGCAAAAATTCTTATTATAAGATACAAAACAAGTAGAATTTAGTGATTACAAAATAGAGTAAATTTAGTGAATGTATGTAGTGAGTAGTATAGTTAAATGTCAGATTAATATGAATAGGCATGAAGCTTCAAAAGAGATAATTTGTATAACAGTAATGAAAGTTATTTCCTAAAAAACTTTAATTAAAAAAAGATGTGTTCTGAAATTAAAAAAAGAAAAATCTTACTCATTTCAAATTATTGCTTTTGTATTCATTTTTAAACTGATAAGGGTAATGAATTGTCTATCATTCCTTCATTTTACATTCTTAAATTTTATGTTAAGCTTAATACAAGAAGAATCTTACTTTTTATATTTTCTGAATATCATCACTGTTAAACAATACAGAAATTGCACATGATCTTTTCTTCATCTACTAAAACCACATTTATGAACTATGTAAGGCAAGTATAGGAAATTTCCTGAGGATCTGGTTTCTTAGAATCTTGTATAAATTATGGAAATGGGAGACATGTGTTGATATAATCATTGATAGAAAGTTCTAATGTAGACAGTAAAATAGTCCATCATTGAATTCTATGAAATTATCAATTTGAGATGCTATGCTTAAGCCATTCTTCCATTTTTACTCTTTCTTAGAATTCTTATGCAAAGTGATATGAGTCAATGTATTTTGTCAATATATGTCATTAAGTTTGTTTGTATTTGTCCCCCATACTCACTGCTCTGCCCATTACTCATATTATCTTTGTCCCTAGTTCTCTTCCCACCCCCACAAAGTCTCCTTTTCCATCTTCATGTTACAAGTACCACAAACTGAATTATCTTTCATCTCCTTCCCTTGAAATCTTCCCTCCCATTTCATGGGCTCCTTTCTAGTTTTAAGATACACACACATACACACACACACACACACACACAGAGAGAGAGAGAGAGAGAGAGAGCCTAAATTAAATCTCAATCCATCTATGGGAGAAAGCAAACAACACTTGTCTTTCTGATTCTAGTCTATTTTGCTTCACACAACGTTCAAGTCTACAAATGTAATGATTTTATTTTTTTCATCATGTATGCATATTACATTTTCTTTATCCATTCGTGTGTTGATTTTCCTCTTATCTGATTCCATTTCTTATTCCTTATAGATAATGCAGCAATATATATGGATGTACAAGTAATGTGCCACGTGTTTGTTTGTTGACTTTTTATTATGGGCATATACCCATGAGTGGGTCATAATGGTAGTTCAAGTTTTTGAATTTTGGGAAACTCTATATAGATTTCCATATTGGCTGCTCAAGTTTACATCCACCCCAACAGTATATACATGCTCTTTTTTTATCCAACTCCTTGCCAGAATTTATGGTGACTTCTTTTTTGAATTATTTATTTATTTTTAGATTATAGTATAATTACTTCATTTCTCCCTTCCTTTTCCTTCCTCTAAACCAGAGGTTCAACCTGTGGGTTGTGACACCTTTGGCAAACCTGTACCTCAAAAAATATTTACATTTTGATTTATAACAGTTGTAAAATTATAGTTATGAAGTAGGAACGAAAGGAATTTTATGGTTGGGAGCTGCCACAATATAAGGAACTGTATTAAAAGGTTGTAGTATTAAGAAAGTTGAGAATCTCTTCAAAACCCTCATAGATACCCCACCCACCTGTAGGGTTGAGGCCTTGTGGGCTTTCCCCCATACAATTTGGCATGACTATTTTCATTGTTCAGCTCATGTTTAGGCAATCATGTTGGTGATATTGTAATGGGTGTATTTCTGACATTATTAGGAGACATTATTACAGCAAACTCCCTGATCCTCTGGCTCTTACAATCTTTTCTCCCCATCTTCCATAATGATCCCTGAACCTTAGGTACAAGAATTGGATTGTAGAGGTATACATTACGACTAGGCTCCACAACTTTGCATTTTGATTGGTTGTGATTTTGTGTAGTGATGTCTTATCTTCATTATGCCATTCTGATTTGGGCAAGATGGAATCTCAAAGCAGTTTTAATTTTAATTTCCATGATAGTTAAGAATGTTCAATGTGTTTTCAAATACTAACTATTCACTTCAGCTATCAGTCATTTCATTAACTAGTCTGTTCTGTTGGGAAGCATAGTTGCATGGCTCAGGCAATGCATGGTGAAACATTAAACTGAGATTGATCCATTTGAGGCTGGAAAATTTACAGTGACAATCTTGATATGCCTATTTTTTCTACATAGCTTAGACAGTGTGCCATCTTCATGTAATGGTGCTTGTATGGTCTCTGCAATGGAAGCAAGACCAAGCCATCAGAGAGTGAAGCATCCCTACAAAGAATCCCAGAGCATCCATCTCTCTCTATTTTCTATCAGTGGCTTTAAGGTAACATTTTCATGATATTTTTTTCCAAAATTGTAGAATGATAAGTATGGCCAGAAGCATCTTGAAGGTTGGTTTGGGTTCCTTACACATCTACACAGCATCTCCCTTTATTTCTTAAGAAGGAACAAAACATAAAGACTTTTGTACTCTATATTAGGTGACCTCACACTGCACACACTAGAATGCCTTCAGTCCAGATTCCTTTTTGAGAGTTTGGCATAATAGGAAAGTACATAGAAAAGGTGACTACTGACCCATTTCATTTGCTACCACATATAATTTGGACAAGGTTTGGAAGGAAAAAATCATCTAAGCAATTGTCATAGATATTAAAACTTATGTTCCAGCATTATGAGGATTTGACTGATGAGACTGTAACTCAGTCATTTTACTCTTTGTCAAGTATGGTTGTGGCTGTAGGTGAGAGTGATGTGCGCACACATTTGCTTATGTCTGTCAATGCTGATTTCTAACCTAAAATGAAGGTAGTCTTGCCATTGGCTACTATATACTCGATCAATGATGATCTGTTTCTCTTACAGAAATCATTTATGCTCAACTCCGACAGATTATACTTTCAAACTTGAAGTTTCTAGCCTGCTCAAGTCAAGAAAGATTGCCTACGATTTCAGTACATTCTCATTGGCAGAAGCATTGCTTTCATAGAACCAAATTCTGTTCCATAAAACATTCTGTTCTTGTCAGCATCCTTGGGGCTATTAAAGCAAGAGTATTCACAGAAACAAAATTGGAATTTTCACATGAGCCTTCTCATATTTTCCTATAAGGTTGTATTGCAGACTTAATTTTAGGTAGTGCTTTTACTGGTTCTTTGACCAAAATTATACTCATGTAAGGTAATTTTGCAATTTCTTCAAAGTCTCCTTTGCATTTTATTAATTTTCTGATTTATGTAGATAGTTTTCTTTTCTCAGATTGATCTTCAACAAAACATAGAGAACACCCTAAAAAGTATATTGAGAAACAGTTCTGTCCAGTCTCTGCCTGATTCTACCTTGGTAGATGCTCTAAATTTATGCCAAGTTATACTTTTTCATGTATTTTAGAAGACTATTTTAATTTCTCTCTTATACTTATTTTAGTTTTATTTAAAGTCTTCTAACCAGATATTGTAGCATGAATCTTAAAAGTCTTAACGAGTTCTTATTAATAAAATCAAACCTCAGCCAGGTATTGGGGTGAACACTGGAAGGTCAGAGAGACAGAATAAGCCACAGCTATCTCATCTAGCCGGATCCTCAGCTAGTCTTGTTTCCTCAGACTGGATGCCCCGAGCCCTCATCCAGAATGGGTCTCAGCTGAACTGCTGCTAGAAGCCTGAAAGCTTAACCAGCCACATGCTTCTCCAGGCCAAAGGCTTCTCCAGGCCAAAGGCCTCTCCAGGGCAAATGCCTCTAGTTTCTGGTCCTCACGCTTTATATACCTTTCTGCTTTCTACCACTACTCCCTGGGATTGAAGGCTTGCTTTCTGGGATTAAAGGTGTGTATCACCGTGCCTGGCCGTTTCCAATGTGGCCTTGAACTCACAGAGATCCAGAGGGATTTCTGTCTCTGGAATGCTAGGATTAAAGGCGTATGCTACCACTGCCTAACCTCTATGTTTAATATTGTGGCTGTCCTGTTCTCTGACCCCAGATAAGTTTATTAGCATACACAATAGTTTGGGGAACACAATACCCCCACAAGATATGGTGTTTCAAACAAGTCTTCTGTGTAAACTGCTCTGTTAGCTCCCATTTAATCTGCCATTTCATCAGTTGTATCTGATATCTGAGAGCTCATCTGTTTCATGGAATGTCTAGATTTGTCCATCCGTTTTTATCATTTCAAACTCTGTGTAGCTTAATGTGGTTATGAGAGATGAGAGGAAAGGACACATCTATTTGTCTTAAATGAGATCATCTGTCATATTCCTGTGCCCTGCATGGATTGGTCTTTGAAACCTACAGGGGTGACACATGTGTGAATAAATGGCAGACACACACAAAACAGTTGGAATTGAGTGGGCTCTACTTGCTTTAATGGAGCAGTACCTACTAGGGAACCAAGAAACTCACCAGGTTTATTGTATTCAGCACGAGGGGGAGGGATGAGTTAGTCTCAGTAAAAGATCTCTGTAGGGAAGCAGTCTCAGGTAGTAGTCTTCTTAGAGGGGGATACTGTGGTTGGGAGGAAGATGCCATGCCTGCTTTTTTGTCTTACAGGGCAAATTTTTTTGTAAACACTGTTACTTGAACCAGCAAGAGGCTTTGCCCTGCCTGAGCTTGACCCAGGAAGGGCTTTGCCAGTTCCCATGGGTCTGAAGCACTGGGATCCTTGTCATGTCTGTGTCCATGTTAAAAATACACATTCACTCAGGACTTTGTCCACTCCCTACATATATCAAAACAACTAATAAAATTCTATATTTTATGGTGCTTTCTATAAAATAAATTATCAACATATTACATTTTATTAATAACTACATGTGTCTATATGTAATGAAGATAAAGTATAAATTTTTTCTCTAATTTAAAATAGGCAGGTACTTTCAATAATGATTAATATAACTAAATGAAAAGAAAAAATGTCTATATAAGCTATAGATGTGGGATCTTTTTTTCCTTCCTTTGCCCTTTCATTCTTAGAACATCTGGCATCATCACAGGACTGAGAGTGCCTGGTGCCTGATACACCTCAGTTTCCTCAGGATACAGAGCAAGGCCTGCTTCGATTTGCTGTTCCAGGAAATCATAAGAAATGTTTGGCTGGATGGATATAAAAACACCAGGACATGAGCCAACGTCTTTGCCACTGCACTGTCTATGGTGGAATCGGCCAGCAGCATTACAATGTTGCTGGTCTAAAACATCATAGAGAAGAATACAAATGAAAACATAGTTTTCAGAGCTCTTACATGGGCCTCTGTGCTCAAATCCCTAGAATGAATTGCATGTAATTTCATATTCCTGGTGTTTGGCTCCATAATGGGAGGATTAAAAGAAGGAATAAGGTCAGAGACAACACAAAAATAATGACAGGAATACTGTTAAGAGGAACATGATAGCTGAGGAAAACATCATTGTTACAATTAAGTATTAAGTTTTTATCAATTATTACATATTCATGTTATCAGTCTATGTTTCTGTACAAATGAGAAATGTCAAAAGGTAGAAGATTGTTTCTGGGGCTGTTAAAAGAAGCACCTTATGAGTTCTCCATTTCATCCACAGGAGAGGGGATTAGAGAAGTTGCCTCTGTTAAGGAAATAGAAGTCACTGAGGCAGGTGGTACAGGCTATTCAGAAACAGCTCGGTCCTCACTAGAGGATGTCAAAGTTATCACTATATTATTAGAGGAAAATTGTGTGTTGTAGCTTACTTCAAAAAGATATATGAAATTGTTGTCCTCAGAAAACATATCTCAGATAGAGCCAAGCAGGTAAGAATAAAGTCAACTAGGGAAATCTTCTGGCTCCTGACCCAGTCAATGCTGGTCATCAGTACAATGAATCAATTTCCAAAAATCCCAATTATGAATTCTACAACTGAAACCATCACCAATGAAATCTTTATTGTGCCTGAAATGTTGGTCAAAGAGAATTTCTGCTTTCAATAACCATTTGCTGAAGAATTCTGGTTGGAGGGGTATAGACTGGCATATTCCAAGCTGAGATGTGTGATGAATGTCTTTCTTCTCTTTCAGGGATAAAGTCCAGAAGGCATGCTCCAAATGAAATGTCATTTAAATAATAAAATTTGTACCTGTTTTTCTTAAGGGTATCAATCAATGATATTTAAGGTATACATTACATCATTTGATGCTATTGGCAGTAGTTATATTTTTGCATGTGAGGTTTATATTATAATTTGTGTGTTTATTTGCTAAGGTGAGAAGTAGAGATATACTGGAAAAAATATATTTCTAGTGCTAGCCTTTCCTTAAAATATACTGACTTGGACCTGCTTTTGCATTAAATCCACTCATTATATGGATAGTTCTAGAGTGTGTGTTCAACATGTATCTTCTACACTAACTTTACCCAAAAATCATATGAAACACTGAAAACTTAACAAAATGTAGAAAACTTACAATCTGATTAAAGGTTTTGGAATCCATAACAGTTTTTGAATGTGTCACAAATTACTTACAACACTTACACAAATAAAGTGATCTGAAGTAGCAGATCTTAATTCTCTGAGGCCAGTGAGGTGAACTAAATTTAACTGTCTGGGGCCAGTATGAGAAGGAGAACACACACACACACACACACACACACACACACACACACACACACACA
>CABHPR010115385.1:0-15419 GCA_902168415.1 Peromyscus melanophrys | reverse complement strand
GTGTGTGTGTGTGTGTGTGTGTGTGTGTGTGTGTGTGTGTGTGTGTGTATTTTAAAACAGTGTCTCACTATGTATCCATGCCTGTTATGAAACTTACAGAGATTCACTTGTCTCCTCCTCCTGAATGCTGAGATTCAATAATTGTTTCTTAAATGCCTAGCATATGTTAGAAGCATCTTGATACCAAAGTCAGAGAAATTTAAGACTACACACATCATCAAAATACATCCAGTGACAAAAATCAAAATAAAGACTGCCAAGAGTCCAAGTGATGCTGGACAAGATAGCCCACACCTGTAACCTCCATGACCGAGGGCAAGATGGAGGACAAAAGGAACATTCACACACTGCCGGTTGTAACGTAAATCACCCCAACAATTATGTAAGTCAGTTCTTCCAAAATAAAAATAAAATAAATCAGCCATCTGACCCAATTCTACCACGCCCACCGACGTCTTTCAAAATTTCACAGAGATGTGCGCACATTAAGACTCATTGCAATATTCACAATACGTAAGTTGCACAACCAACCCAAGTATACATCAAAAGTGATGGGAATAAAGGAAATTAATCTTATATGCACAATGGATATTTTTTTCAAATACAACAAAGATCAAATACATGTCATTTGCCGAAAACAAAAAAGATATGGTTGGAAAAAAATTAAATCATATACATTTTGTCTCAGGAAAGTAAAGAATTAACTTTCTAATTCTTAAAATGTACAACTGTTCACTCATATATGAATACACACAATCCATGCCATAATCGTTCACACATTTTAATCCTCTTCTAGACTAACATTTATTCAATTATTAGTGCAGTTTTAAAACAAATTATTCTGTTTTGTGGTGCATTTGGCAAAAGAAATTCTCAATGATTTAAAATTTTACTTGTAAATCAAAATTTCCATATCTAATGCAAATAACATAGAACTACTTTCCTTTGATTTAAAACAAGCAAATATTTTGAATAATGTCCAATAAGACAGAATGAAAGAAAGGGGAATGGGTAAAAGGGATGGATGTAACCAGTTTGGTGGAACATGTCTTTAATTCCAGCATTTAAGGGCAGGTGTATCTCTGTGAGTTTGAAGTCATTCAGGTCTACATTGTGGGTTCCAGGATAGCCAGGCCTCCATAGACAGACTTTGTCTCAAGAAAGGGAGAGTGTACAGGATGGATGTAAAGTCTTTATTGTTCTTCCTCTTCCCCCTGACCCCGAGAGCATCACCAGTCACACCATGCCTGATCACAGTACATAGAGAATATGTACTCCTTGATACACTTCAGCTTCTTCAGTGTACAGAACATGCCCTGCTTCAATTTGTTGTTCCATGAAATCAGAAGAAAAAGACGCCTAGATGCATCCAAAAATACCAGGATGTGAGAAAAAGTCTTTACCAACACACTTTCTACAAAGTAGATAAGATCTTGTAGGACAAGATCATGAGAAGGCTGCTTATAAAATGCTTAACAAAGAAGAATAAAAATGAGACTATAGTTTTCACAGATTTCATATAGACCATAGTGTTCAAATCTCTAGCTTAAATGCCCTGTAGTTTTATTCTTCTGGTGTGGCTCCATAACAAAATTACTAGAAGAAAAAGCAAAATCAAACACACTACAAAATGATTATAAGAATCAAGTTAATAAGAACATGATATGCTTAAAAAAAAACACCTAGAGTCTCCATAAAATCAATTTTTAAGTTTTTTTTCATTTTTGACCATTCTTAAATAAAGTTATTAGTCAATATTTCCATGAAAATCAGAAACATTGATCAATAGAGTGTTGTTGCTCAGACAATCACAGGAGTGCCTTGTTATTTCTTTGCCTCATCCCCAGAAAAGGGGTATTGAAGAAGTTGCATGTTTAAGGGAATAGAAGACACTGAGGCAGGTGGTGCAAGGTGAGCAGCAATAATTGGATCCTGTCCAGAGGATTTCAAAATCAAGAAAAACATTCTTAGACTGAAATAATTTTCTATTGCTTGCATCAAAAGAGATGCATGCAACTATTGTTCACAGAAGCATATCCTAAAGAGATTCAAGCAGGAGAGAATAAAGTCAACTAGGGAAATCTTCCAGATCCTGGCCCAGTAAGTTCTGTTTATCAGCACAATGAATTCATTTCCAAAAGTTCCTATTATGATTTCTACAAATGAAACTATCATCAGTAAAGTGTCTGGCACAGTGGGCATGCTGATCATAGAAAAATGTCTGCCTTCTTTCATCACTGACTGACACATTTCAACTTCAAGAGTAGAAACAGGTTTATCCAAACCTGAGATGTGTGACGAATGTCTTCCTTCATGTATTTTGTATTCAGAAAGCTCAGGGAGCATGTTGCAAGTGAAATCTTACTTAGATAGTAAAATCTACATGAATATCAACTAGTGATTTTCAAGTAAAAATTTTGTGTTCTTGATGATCTTGGCATTGGTTGTATATTACATATATATGTTTTGCATTGAAATTTGAAGCCAGACTTTTTGTTGAACCTGGGGATTGAAACTCAGATCCTCATGCTTGCAAAGAAAGCACTATATTGAGCCATCTTCCCAAGTCCCAGAGTCTAGATTTTAATCTTCATGTATGTGTGTAAAGCTTCTATATTTTGATTGCTATTAAGTTTATTTAAATTTTCTAATTTACTTCCAAAACAATATGATAAAGTACAAGAAGTTGTTGCAGTGTGTGAAAATTTTGCTTATGCCTATAATGACATTGATTTGAGATAACTCTCAATTGGATGATGATTAAAATCTTCATCCTGGGCGGGCGGTGGTGGCGCACGCCTTTAATCCCAGCACTCAAGAGGCAGAGGCAGGCTATCTCTGTGAGTTCGAGGCCAGCCTGGGCTACAGAGTGAGTTCCAGGAAAGGCACCAAAGCTACACAGAGAAACCCTGTCTCGAAAAAAAAAAAAAGAAAAGAAAAGAAAAGAAAAGAAAAGAAAAGAAAAGAAAAGAAAAGAAAAGAAAAGAAAAGAAAAGAAAAAAAATCTTCATCCTGGGTCTCACTATGCATCTCAGCCTGGATCCAAATATGAATGCATCAGTCTACTTACTTTTCAGTTAACAGGGATATGATATCATGCCGAGAGTAAAAAGTATGCCCTAATAAAATCTGATTCTTATATCTGTATACAAGAGCACACCCTTTTAGTATTGTTTTTAAATTTTTGAGGGATTTACCATATATGGAAGATTCTAGAAATTATATATTTTTAAATATTTATGCTTGCCTAGGGCTCTACTACTGAGTGAGTTCTATATGCCTAATATGTTGTTTGACTATCTTATGGAACAGTGAGTTTCTAATGTGTTTGCACACATCTCAGCTGCCTCAGCACCAAAAGACAGGCCTGCCTTAAATTAGCATGTCCCAGAATCAAGATAAATGAGTGGCTTGAAGGGTAGAAAAGCCCAACAGTTAGGCTAAACATATGATCTAGTCCTTTTTGATGTACCATTGGAAACAATGATATAAAAAAGGATATGAAATAAGAGGCATAGAGTAAGAGGAAGGAGACCATAATTCTCAAGGCATTCATGTGGGCTTTTGTCCTGGAGTCTCGTTCCCCTCTGAAAGTTAGCTGCATCTTCTGGAGATGTTTCCACAAGGAGACAATAAGCAGGATGAAGGAGACCAGGGCCACCATGAACGGGGTTAAAGAGAACATAATCATCTTGAATAAGACTAGCTGTGAAAACCTCCTAAAACTAATTGTTTTGGAATTCCAGGTCGTGTTTCTCTCATATTGATACATCCACTCTTCTGTGTGTTTGTTTATTTGTATTATATTGAGCAGCAAGAAGATCACATTTCCCAGAAGGATTGTCAGAAGCACTTGCTTTACTCTCCACTTCAGATAGAGAAAAACAGGCCTGGAGAAACTGGCTATTTTGAGCAAATAAAAGACGCTGAGGATGGTGGCCAGCCAGAGACTGAAGTGATTGGAGACTCCCCAGGTCAACACAATAATCCTTGATTCTGTTCCAGCCACAAATAAAAATGAATACTGCAGATAATTTAGCCATGCTAGTAATATTTCCCAGATCAAAACCATTCTGGAAATGGCCAAGAAAAGCAGGATCCAACCAATGGAAGAAAGCATTCTTTTTCTGACCAAGTCAATGCAGTTTGTCAGCACTATGAATCCATTGCTCAGATTTCCAAATACAAACTCTGCAACTATGACAACAGTGAAGATGCTGTGCAGGATACTTTCCATGGCTGGTCATTTGCTAAGCTGAAATGGCTTGCATAGTCTCAAACTCACAGTTAAGCCTTCAACTTTTGCTTCTTTTGTAGTGACTGACCTAGTGTCAATGAGAGTATTGAAGGTTTGCTAATGATTCCACACATGTTCTTGTGAAATAATTTTCTCTGATCTCAGTGAGGGCTATGATATTTATATCTTTCTAGAGTGTGAAGTGTGGCACTGAAGATCATGAAGTATATCCAGGTATCATTTGTTAACATGCAAACAGATTCATATTATCTTTCACTGTTTCACTGCTTTGCATTGTCTCTGCAGAAAAAAATTTTATTATAGCAGTTTAAGTTCTAGGGGACAAAGATAACAACAATATGATTAATTCAGAATTTAGCTAAGTGATACACTTTGAGTCTATCAACATCACTACTGATGACTTATAGACATATAGAGAGTGCTCTGTAGCACTCTGTGAGTCCTCAGTTCCATATAGAGCTGTAACCCCACCTTTTCCAATAACTGAGATGCAAGCAGCTCATGTACAAACTCCAGGTTTCCTCTTTGATACTTCTTACCACCCAGTGATGCTTGCCATGCCTAGGAACCACATGCTTTCACATTTTATCTACTCCCCACAGCATGCACTTTTTTTCTGACCATAATTGACCAACAACCAAATATAAACATATTAGCAATGGTTAAGAGAATAGCAAAGGCTGTGGACTCTTGTCCCAAAAAAGGGTATTTTTAATTAAAATTAGTTTGTGGGGACTGGTGAGGTAGCAGAGATTAAGATCACTTGATGCTCTTGCAAGCATCAAGGTTCAACTCCCAGCATCCACAGGGAGCCTCACAACCATCTGTAACACCAGTCCCATAGCAACAAATGCCATCTTTTGGCCTCTACATTCACGTGGTGGGTAAAGATGTATTTAGGCAGATACTTATACACATAAAATAAAAATAAATAAAAACCTTCATTAAAAAGATTTGATTATGGAACTTTTCTGCTCAATAGCCTTTAAAGTCTTTAAATATCACTCATAAAAGTGCCAGGTTCTTCCAATGCCTTTGAAGTATTGAATAATTGGATCTCTCATTTCTTCCTCTGGTCTCATTTCCCATGGTTTCTCTCTGTGGCTCTGCATCTATCACCCTAATTTTCTTGCTCTTCTACATAGTTATTTATTTCCAATATTATCACCTTTGTTCCTTGCTATTTCTGTGTTTGGAATGTATTTTCATCATGGAAAGCATGGCTCCTTTCCTTTCATTTTTAGTACACTTTACAAATATTATCTTCTCAATGAGTAGGTTCTATTGCCACTTTATATAAAAGGTGACTCATGTATGACATTCTCAGAAAATAAAATTTAAGAAGAACAATTTGTGAGGGTTTATTGTTATGTTTCAATACGTAGTATTGGTGTGTAGCATAAAGAGACAATTGTAGTTGGTCATAGTGATATATGCTAATTATTTCACCACTTGGGACTCTGGGTCAAGATGATAATGAGCTCAACACCAGTCTGGGTTACATGATTAGATGACATTTTAAACAAACAAGAAAATGAACAAGAATAAACTTTAAAAATGTGATTAAAATATGGGCCTACTAATATAATGAACAGAATACAAAGATACAATGTTATAAATATACTTAAGTATGGTCAACTGGTATCCAATAAAGCATAAAATGGAAACAGTAGTAAAAGACAATCTTTGTAGCACATTATACTGTGGCAGTTGATAAATTTATTTTAAAAATCAATGTTAGCCTGTATTATAAAAACTAGTCTCAACCAGTTCTCCATTGTTTACTTACTGCAAATACAATTTTGGTCATCAACTTAAATATAAAACCTAAAAATATAAAATTGAAAAGTCTGCAGAAGATAGTTTTCTTAACATGGGTTGTCCATAAACTTCTATAAGAAGGTAAAGGTGGATTTCACCTCTGAAAGACAGGCTAAACAAAGTGGGTAGGAAGCCACAGGCTGAGAGAAAATAAATCTGATAAAAACAAATGTCCAGGCTGCATAAAGACTAGTTAAAACACAATAAAAATGTCAAATCAATAAACCAAATAAACAATCAGGCAAATCCATCTAAAATAATATATCAAGACCAAATACCAAAAGAAATATTCAGCATTATTCTCTGAGGGGAAAGGTAATTAAAATTCTAATACAGCCAAGGAGAAGGTTGATTAGGTAAAAAGGCTTCCCATGAAGCCTGGAGAAGTGAACTTTGTCTGTTACAGCCCATGTGAAACAGCTCAGCACTGTGACTCTTGGCTATAACCCCAGTGCTGTGGAGACAGAAGTAGGAGATTCTTTGTACCTTGCTGGACCACCAGGCTGTCTGAATCTACTAGCTTCAAGTTTAGGGAGACTTCTGTAACTGGCAAGATGAGCTCTCACTGCTGCCCCCAGAGTTACTCAGAGAATTCTTTCAGAGTGGGGCTAGAAAAATGTCCTATCTGTAAGAAGACTCACATACACGTTCTGAGGGTCAGGCTTTTTTATTGTTCTTCAGCTATAATTCTCTTTATTCCTTTCTTCTCTTTTATTCCAGTTCTCTAGTTCTAAATCATTAGTTCCACTTCTCTCTATCCCCTCCTGCTACAGTTACCCACAGCTTATATACACATTCAACAGCACACTTTTTTTTAATAAAAAAGTTACACAGGCTGTATTGGGGGAGTGAGTAGCCATGGCAATGCCAGGCCTTGAGGTCCCTTGTGTGCCAACTGTGATCTAAGGCCAGGGGCACAGTGCCTGGTGAGATAAGCTGCTGAGGAATTTGTTCAGGAAGTGAATGTGATCTGTGCCATCAGCCAGACTTGGCAAGTGAAGAATTGGCATAGTATTTTAGGTTGCTTTGTATTAATAACCTTGGTTAGACATCTGAGTCTCTGTCCTTGTGCATATCTGTAAAGTTTTAACTTACAATCCATTTACAGCAACACTCAGTCAGTTTGAAACTGCTCTGAGCTTTCAAATCAGCTAAATGTATGTAGTTTGTCTTAGACTGGAGAGAAACTGTTGTTTTCTTATGTTAGTTTGAGTTAAAGAAACAAAAGGGACTTTTAAGTGTCTTCCAGTCCTCATGGGACAATAGATCTAGTTATGAAGCATGTCTTAGTATATTTTCTACTTATCAAAATTATACAGCTTAATGAAAAGTCATCTTTCTGACCACCCACAGGTATATGTGCCCAATAGATGCAATATATACATGAGATAAATGCACAAGCAGTGAGAAAACGCCCTTTTTAGGGAAGAAATATAGTGGCACACTAGAAAAACTGCAGACAGAAGCAACCAGTCCTTTACAGTCAGTGACCCTACAGTCTTTGCCAGGTGGGAATTCCCATCAGAGAGTTATTTGTCTGGTGGGTCAACCTGTTGAAAACTAGTTATCACCTGTGATGCACTTCCATGACCTCTGGTAGCTACCAGCAGCTCTCAGCAGGAGACAAACTTCCTCAAAGTTATCATGTTGCAAGCTGGCTAAAAAAAAAAAAAAAAGACACATGATGTCACCTCTGGAGTGGAGTGGAGACAACTCCCAAAGGTAAGAGGAGAGAAATGACCCTGAAATTGTTCTCTAACATCCACACACATACATGGCATGTGCCTTCACCCACATGTGGATATGCATGATGAAAAAATAAACGTATTAAATTTTTTTTTTAAATTTGGAGATGAAGAAATGGCTCCATGGCTACGAGCTTTTCGCTTTTGCAGAGGACAGAGTTTTGGTTCCCAGCACCCATATGACAACTCATAGCATCTGTAACTCTAGTCTCAGGGGATCTGGCAGCCTCTTCTTACTTCCATGGCTATTGCATTCAATTTGTGCACATATATACATGCAGGCAAAACATTCATACACATAAAATAAAAGTAAATAAACCTTTAAAAGTAAAATATACTTATCATCTGATTTGATTTTTTTACCACTGTATTTCCCCTTTTCTATTTTAATAAAAAGAAAAAAGGAAAAAGGTTATAACTAACATAAGAAAAACTATATACAAAAGTACAATAACTATATATAATATATATAAGTGATGAATACCTAAACAATGTCTAGTCCATTTGTATTTGACACATTCAGAGAAAATAATTCCATTATCTATCCTATTTTGGTAAGTCCAAAATGTACCTAATTCACTTTCTATCCTAACTAGTCTTCTGATTTGATTTTTACTCAAAGAACAATGAAATAACCCATCTATAAGTGACATATTCATGAATACTGACACCAATTTCATTCATAAATTATATGTTGACCATATATGTTCAACCATATATGTTCATTAACAAAACTGTTTTTCCTATGTGTGGTCTATTCCATAGTATGTAGTGATACTACCCAAGTTCTCTGATCTTTAGTACACTGTTGATTTACAACACAAAATCAACATACTGCAAAATACTGTGAACGATTTGAGAGTCCCTGCAGATAAAAGTGCACATCAAATAACAGCAAACAAAGGATCTTTCAGAAATAAAAAAAAATCCTCTTTAGCTATCAAACATAGACAAAAAGTTGTCTGTATGGAAAGGATGAGCAGGCACAGGAGGAAATGAAAGTGGTACTGATGCTGAAGTCACATAAGTTTCCATGTTATCAAATCTCTAGAGTGAATATACAAATGTTTATATTTTATAGATATAAATTATAACTAATCATGTATTTAAAATGATATGAAGTAAATATTGATGCACACATATGTATATTACTACTAAAAAACAAAGATCATGGGGCTTTATGTAAAATATTCATGTTAAATATTTAATCCTTTAAATGTTCTGTTATCAATTCTTGTGAAAGTTACATAACAAAACCGTCCTTAGTTCTGTTTCATATTTCATATCAGTAAAATTACAAATAGCAAATTCTTCTTAAGTGTCTGAGACTACCTAATTATAAGGTTTTGTCCATTTTTATAAAAAGTTTCATTTTATAGAGTGCAATATTTAATGCAAACCCCAATTAGCTGTTCTAAATGCTGAGAATAAAGAACTGTTGAGTCCTCAGAACTGAACCACAAGGTGGTAATATTTACTGCAAGGCCTATTTGTAAAATATGTGATACAATGGATTTCTGTAGCTACTGAAAATATTCATCTCTTTATCATTTATTCATTCATATGTTCAAAAAGAAAATTTGTGTGCTATGGGTATAGATAAAATGTGAGATCATGTGTTTCCAGAGCATTGCAAGCAATATTATGTAGTAAGAGGCAGCGGGGGGGGGGGGGGGGTTGTACATGCATTTTCTTGCAACTGAGATGCTGAAAGATTGTTTTCTCTACTTCAGTCATTAAACTCCAGCAGAAACTGGCTCTTGTGAGCAAATAAAAGATTCCAAGGATGATAGCAAGCGAGAGACAGAAGAGATTGCAAAACATGCAAGTCCAAATAAAAATTCTTAATTCTGTTTCAGCGATAAATGAAAATGAATGATGCCTAGTCTTAAATCAAGTTAACATTTTTCAAATCAAAGCATTCCAGAATTTTCCAAAGGAACAAGGATCTGATTGGCTGAGGACAGCTTTCTTTTCCTGACCTAGTAAATGAATCCTTTGCTTAGATTCCAAAATATGAACTCTATAATCATGACAATAGAAGAGATGCTGTGCAAGCTACTTCCCATGTACAGAGAGAGAAGATTCAGTGCTTGTTATTACATGCTCAGCCGAAATGCCCTGTCTATTCTGAGATGCACAGCCAACCTCTCATTCTACTCCTTGTTCTGTAATCGTTGACCTAAAATCAATGAGAGATTTCAGGTATATTAACTTACCTAAAAATATTCTTGTAGAATCTCTTTATTCTTTGATTTTGCTGCAAAGACCAAGGTATTTATGTACTCACACAGGCTGAAATATACTATTGAAGATCATGAAGTGTAGTCAAACTCACATTTGTTAACATTCTAATAAAGGTACATCCTCTGTATGTTTTGTTTTATTGCTAAAGCAGCACATCTGGTTTTATTAGCTGTAGTTGTTATAAAAAGAGTAGAAGTCAAGAAAATAGAAGAGGGACTGTACACTAATATACCACATATTCCAAGATTAAACAGTGAGTTCCAGGACAGCCAAGACTACCAAGAGAAACTTTGTCTTGAAAATCCAGAAAAAAAATGTTGTTAAAATTCCCTTCTTCTCCTTAAGGTTATTCAATGTCATTTGAACTTTATGGTCTCTCCCACAGTGTGAGAAGGCAGATTGCTTCTGAGTGACTGCCAGGTATGGGATCTTGCTGAAACAATCGCTTAAACCATAACTTTGGCTTAACAATTTGATGATAAACAAGAAAATGCATCACTTGTTGCTGACAAATTGAGGAGTCAAAAATGCATTTGGTAGGCTGTCATCTATGTCTTGTAGAACAGATAACACATTTGAATTTTTTCTACCCCAGGGAAAGAAAGTGGTGATAATATTGAATAAAATAAGTGATGCATTTTTAAAAAGAAATTGAGCATGAAATAATACTCTACAAAAATAACAGAAATTATTGAAACCAGGCATCATTCATTATATCATATATCTCTTAAAAGTAACACAGAGTAAAGGACATAAGTCAACACAATTTTCAAAATGGTGATATTCAAGAAATGAATTAAAAATAAAATGTAATTTTAATCTTAATTGAAATGTAACATATCACCACTTTGATAGAAAAAGTCAAACTTTTCTTTAATGAAAATATAATTTACAAATTAGTATATCTATAATTATAAATCATCAAACGTTTCTGTATGATTTAAAGAATATTTAGATATACACAAAGCAATATTATATTATCTTTGATAATTTTCAAATTTTAATTATAACTTAAAAAGTTGTTATGGCAGTACTTTTGTCAAGTTAGAATGACACATACTTCTCTTAAAAGGTAATTAACTTTATACAATTATGGAATCTAAGTGATTATATATGTGACGTATAGGCTTTCATTTGGACTCCCGATAGAGGCCTACAACACACATCTTTTGTATTTTAGGAGTTAGTAAAATATTTTTCTTGTCCTAGAGAAAGCTAGGTAAAAGGGTATGCTCCCTATAACCTCTTAACATGCAGATTTTCAATGAATAGATCATCATCTGGATGCCCAGTAATGGTACTGGTCAATAAAATTTTCTCCTCAATATCATATATTCATTCTATAAAAATGATAGATTCCATTGTAGCATTCTCATACATGTACATTATGTACTGATAATACTCACACACTACTTCTTCTCCTTCCTGCCTCCATTTCCCTTCTCTGACTAGACATCCTCTTTTCCTAAAGTAGTTTGATTCTCTGTCTCTCTCTCTATCCCTCCCTCTCTGTCTCAGACACACACACACACACACACACACACACACACACACACACACACACACGAAAAGCTTGTATCTCTGAAACTGGCTTCTTTGACTTAATGGTACAATCTAAAATTCTATCTATTTTCCTGAAAAATAACATCATTCTTTGTGGATGTCAAATTGTCTTTCATAGGTATTAGAGCTAAAGCTATTGAAGAAGCTTATTGGTTACTATCTGGTCAATGAGTAAAGGAGCACAAATCTCACCTGCATCAGCATTAGGGCTGTCTGTGAACAAGTACAAGGTTTAGTTAGACACATGTAGTAATTGGAGAGGTGGATAAGACAAACTGTAGAAAGGAGCAGTTAAGGTTGCAACCTTCTATTGAATATTATTTCATTTTTTCCAATTGTGCCAGCTCTGGTTGACTGTTCACTTTTTATTCTTCTCTATTCCTGCTACTCAGTTTCAAATTTGTTGCTATTGGCACTTTAGGCAAGTTATTTCTGTATTGTGGGAGGCCATCATGTACAACTTTCAACACTATTACACTGAAGGCCATCTTTCTAGCACTTTAAGAAATAAATCATTTTACATATCAAAGACCTTAGAGCTAAAATCCATGATGCCCAATTCTACTTGACTTTCAGATAATCAACAAATACTTGTCTATCAAATTATCAAGGGCATTAAATTTAAATTTTGTCTTCCAAATCACGGTTCTATTAATATGTGCTTATAGTTATCCAATATAGTATATCACCCAATGATTACCCTGTGCTAAAAAAAAACCAAAAACATCCCCCCAAAAGTGAAAACCATGGGTTTATAGTAACTGTGTTTCTGTTCATTGTATTCTCATGACCTGTAATCTTGATATTGTTACTCAGTTATTTTGCAAGCCTTATTATTTATTTTAGGGCTTCAATGATAACACTGTAAGCTTTAGCCTCCGACTAATTACCATCTAACTAGTTGAACATTATCTCCTGTAACACTGAAAATTGATGTACTGAGTTTATTCTAGAAAATTATATAATTTTTTTCAATGTCATCTATCTTATCTTTCAAAATTATTGTCCAAATTTATACTTCTACATTAATCAATAATGTCACAACATATTTTAACATTTATTGGTTTGTGTTTTAACTTTAGCTCTGTTTTATAGGCTTCATAAGTTATTTTCTGGAATTTCTTAGAATGAAGCAAAGATTGCACAATCCATTAGAGGCCACCTGTATTTTGTGAAAATGAATCAACTTTATTGTGAAGTTTAATTAATTTGTAATAAGTGTGTTTTTTTTTCTGATTCCCACTTCTTTTGAAACATTCTTTTATTTCTCTTCAGTGGCTTGCTCCTGTGAGATCTTGTGGAACTCCATGAAACCTTGGGCATTCTTGATCCATGTTCTTCAAATTCAAATTCTTAAATGATTTTTAACCATTCCTTGTGTTTCTTGTACAGTTATTTCAATGGGTGCAATGTAAATTCATTCCAGTTCTTATTTAAAGGTTGAAATCTGTTTTGAAAGTTTTTGATAGTTATAGTATACAGTTTTCTCATGAAGATACTTAAAGGATGAATCTCAAATTTGGAAAGAATTGTTAATGATGTGTCCCTTCAATGATATGATTTTATTCTATAGAATAAAATCTTTTACAAAACCATAAATGTGAATGTTTATTTTAATGTTGGTACTGCTAAAGAAAGATGAATTAATTATTATTCTTAGAGTGGGCATTTTAAAGTTCATTTTAAGGACTAAATAGTTATATTCACATACACAAATCTCTATATGTACATATATATTACAAATGAACATCTATAAAAATTTTCATATATTTGAATTCTACATTATTTTGATGCTACTATACACCAATAAAATTAAAATTATTTTGTAGAGTAGTTGCTATTTTAAAGTATTTTTCCAAATTATCATGATATTTTAAATAATATATAAACAATGTTGAAACACTTTCTATTAATTTTAAACATAATGGTTTAGTCAACAATGAATTTAGTCAATAATGGACATAATGATAGGAAAAGAAGATTTGCAAAAGTATATAGGAAGTTCTTCATCTTTCTTCCTTCCTCTCATTTTTTTTACCTTAGAAAATTATCAGCCATATTGGATGCATTTACTGAAATGAGGGATAACCACTATGACACACCAGCTTTCACACCACATAGTGCAATGCCTATATCAATTTTCTGTCCTATAAAATCAGAATAAATGGATGAATAGATTAATATAGAAATGTTAGGATATGTCAGAATGGCTAAGATCAAAAACACTGAAGACATCTTATGCTGGAGAGGATGTGGAGCTAGGGGAACTCTCCTCCACTGCTGGTGGGAATGCAAGCTTGTACAGCCACTTTGGAAATCAATATGGCGCTTTCTTAGAAAATTGGGAATCAATCTCCCCCAAGATCCAGCTATACCACTCTTGGGCAAATACCCAAGGAATGCTCAATCATACCACAAGAGCACTTGCTCAGCTATGTTCATATCAGCATTGTTTGTAATAGCCAGAACCTAGAAACAACCTAGATGCCCTTCAGCTGAAGAATGGATAAATAAAATGTAGTACATATACACAATGGAATACTACACAGCAGAGAAAAACAATGACATCATGAGGTTTGCAGGCAAATGGATGGATCTAGAAAAAATCATTCTGAGTGAGGTAACCCAGACTCAGAAAGACAAACATGGTATGTACTCACTCATAGGAGGATACTAGATGTGGAGCAAGGACAACTGGACTGCTACTCACATCACCAGGGAGGCTACCTGGAAAATAGGACCCCAAGAAAGACATGGGGATCGCCCAATGACAGAGAAATGGATGAGATCTACATGAACAGCCTGGACATAAGTGGGGGAAATGAAGGGTCAAGGGAAACAGAGCTTGGGGGAGTGGGAGACCCCAGCTGGATCAACAACAGAGAGGGAGAACAAGGAATAGGAGACCATGATAAATGAAGACCACATGAGAATAGGAAGAAGCAAAGTGCTAGAGAGGCCCACATAAATCCACAAAGATATCCCCACAATAGACTGCTGGCAATGGTCGAGAGACAGCCCGAACTGACCCACTCTGGTGATGGGATGGCCAAACACTCTAATTGTCGTGCTAGAAACCCCATCCAATGACTGAGGGATCTGGAAGCAGAGATCCACAGCTAGGCCCCGGGTGGAGCTCCTGGAGTCCAATTATGGAGAAAGAGGAGGGTCTATATGAGCGAGAATTGTTGAGACCAAGATTGGATAAAGCACAGGGACAAATAGCCAAATGAATGGAAACACATGAACTATGAACCAATGGCTGAGGGGCCCCCAACTGGATCAGGCCCTCTGAATGGGTGAGACAGTTGATTGGCTTGATCTGTTTGGGAGGCATCCAGGCAGTGGGACTGGGTCCTGTGCTCAGTGCATGAGTTGGCTGTTTGAAACCTGGGGCTTATGCAGGGTCGCTTGGCTCGGCCTGGGAGGAGGGGACTGGCCCTGCCTGGACTGAGTCTACCAGGTTGATCTCAGTCCTCGGGGGAGGCTTTGCCCTGGAGGAGGTGGGAATGGGGGGTGTGCTGGGGGGAAGGGGAGGGGGCGGGAGAGGGGAGAACAAGGGAATCTGTGGCTGATATGTAGAACTGAATGGTATTGTAAAATAAAATAAAATAAAATAAAATAAAAATAAAATAAATAACTTAAGATAACTTAGAAAATACAATTATAATAAAAATCCTTCTCTGTGAAAAAAATTACAAAAAAAAAAGAAATGTTAGGATATAAGCAAAAGTCTGTGCAACCACATTGTCAATAATGGAGTACATCAACATAATCATATCATT
>CABHPR010115384.1:14434-25669 GCA_902168415.1 Peromyscus melanophrys | reverse complement strand
GAATGATATAGTGAAAGGTGGCAAATCTGGGAAATGTAAAGGAGGATGTAAAATATGAAGTAACCGTGGTCCAAATGATTGGATTTGGGGGTGTGTGTGTGTGTGTGAAGATGAATCAGATAATTCCAACATTTCCAAAGCAGAGTAAGTTGGAAATTTGTGCCAGTAACTGTAAAGAAAACAAACAAACAAACAAACAAAAAACCAGCAGTCTTATCCAGGAGGGTTAGGCGACAGTACTAATATCTGTTATTATTTTAACCTGTTCTGGATATCTACTGTTCTGGTTTCCTTTTCTGTTGCTGCGATAAACACCATGCCCAAAAGCAATTAGCCAAGGAAAGAGTTTTCATCCTACACTTCTGGGTCACAGTCCATTGTTGAGAGAATTGAGGTAAGAGATCAAGGCAGGAACATGAAGATAAGACCTTGAAACAGAAACTGTGGAAGAATGCTGCTTCCTGGCTCACGGTCAGATTTGTGCTTAGTAGGCTTTCTTAGAGAGCCCAGAACTGTCTGCCTATGGATGGGACCACCCACAGCGGGCTAGGAGCTCCCACATCAGTCAGCAACCAAGACAATTCCTCAAAGACATGGGTACAGACCAAACTGATGTAGGCATGCCTTCAACTGAGGTTCACTCTAGGTTGCATCAAATTGACAATAAAAGCTAATCAGGACATCAATGTTAGAGGAATATCAAGGAACATAAGCAATATCCTACTTTAAAGTGCTGACTACTTAGGGAAACCAAAACAATTCATTAAGATCTTAATATTGAAAGACTTCCGTACCAGTTGGCAAATAACTATGTGAGCACCTTGAATTTTGTACATATAAACTACACACATACACACACACACACACACACACACACACACACACACACACACACACATACACACACACACATTCACTCATGCATACATACACACATTTTCACTCATGTGCACACACACACACACACACACACACACACACACACAATCACAGAAAAGTACTCAGTAAACATGAGTTCCTTCCTTTTTAATGAGCAGTCACATTTTAGACATTAGGCCATATAAACAGTCAAACAAAAATCTTCCTAGTCTCTATTGTCCATCTACACAGCTTGGTATCATTTAAGGTCAGTTGTTCAAGGGAAAGAAAGGAAGCCCGTCAGCACCAAGGACAAGAGAGCTGTCACCCTACATTTCCATTTTGTGTCCTATGAACTGCTCCCTTAGAGGAAGAAGCCATCAATGTCAGGAAGTGGCAGAGGTTTCCGAGTGTTTAAAAGGACAGTGTCTGCAGCATGACCCTGCTTCAGACTACTTAGAAATAAAAATTGACCAAGAATAACAAGTACTTCCTTACTTTCCTATCTGATGAGTCAGAGTCATTGTCTGGCTTGTAGTTCCTTGTTTAAATTGGGTTATTAAATCTGTGTAGCTAGCCAAACTTACTGGGTGTAGACAAATATAGCATGCTTTCTATCATATGTGGACTCCTATGGAAAATTTCCATAAAGTGGCACTTGTATCATGGCTCAAACACACACACACACACACACACACACACACACACACACGGGGTGGGGGATCAGTTCCTGTGATACTTAACTAAAACTTAATGCTATTGTCTTTTAAATTTTTTTATTTTCAAGACCACAAATATTCTATGATATAGTAGAAAGAGAAAAGAATTAGAATACCAACCTGATCCTAATTGTCCATCCTACCATGTATTAGCTATTTGAATTTGAACTACTTACTTTGTTTTTTGGGGCTTGTTTTCCCATATGCATGATAAAAAATAACTATGTGATGAGTAAGGGGTCTTGTAGTAACTAAATCAGTAATATACATGTGCAGAGGCTTAGCTAGAGTTTGTAGGAAGGAGAATCTTGATGGAATACTAACATATTTTGTAAAGTATTATTGGCATGAACTTTCTAAGTCTGAAAAAATTGGCAAGCATACGCATAAACACACACAGATTGTTAGTGTCCAATTTGTCACTTAAGAGTAAGAAATTATAATGTAAAACTTTAGCAGTTAGTTCTGAGTGTTCGCCATAAAATCATGAACTTGCAATTCAAATTGAAAACCAAATGCAGCTATTTTGGAAGTAACTTCCATTAATAAGGTAGTATCTTGGTGGCAAATGAGAGCCTCTTACACACTAACTATGATGTAGCCTAGCATGTGATCTGCCTTTTCTTTTGGCTTTTGACCTAGTGATCAGTGCTGACATGTAAAATACACCGCTAGGACATGATTCTCATTATATAAATTACAGCTCTTTGAGTAAATTTAATTGCAGAATTAAAATCAATTTTATTTACAAATAATTGTCTGAATAATCTATGGTATACTTTCATCACTTTGTATGCTGAAATTGTCTTTATTTCAAGATACTATTTCCTCTTAACTAACAGAATTATATATATATATACTTATGGTCTACACAGCCAGGATTATCACAAAAGTGGTTAAGTAAACTAGCCAAATTTTCAATCCAATATCTTTTTAAATTACAGCACATTATTGAAAAGAACAGTAGAGTCACAACTGATCAAAGTGCAGGGAATAATTATCAGTGGAGTTCTCAGCCATAAATGACACATCCATATCGCATCCTTCCCCCACAATGCTCAGGGTGGTGGTTTCAATGATAATGGCCCCTATAGGCTCATAGAGTTGGTCAACAGGGAGTGGCATCATTTGAAAGGATTAGGAGGTGTTCCCTTCGTGGAGGAAGTGTGTCATTGAGGGGTGGGCTTTGAGGATTCAAAAGCCCATGCCAAGTTCAGAGTCTCTCTCTCTCTCTGTCTGTGGATCAGGACATGGCTCTCAGCTACCTCTCTAGCACCTGTCCATCTGCTGCCATGCTCCCCCCACGATGATAATGGACTAAACCTCTGAAACGGTAAACAAGCCCCCAATAAAATGATTCTTTAAAAAATAAGAGTTGCCATGGTCATGGTGTCTCTTCACAGCAATGACCAAGACACTCAGGGAAAATTGCAAAAGATGGGGTGGAATGGAAAGATTGTAAAAGTAGAGGTTGCGGAGGACTGAGACAAAACAACACTTTCTGGACATGACAGGACCGTGTACTAATGAACTTATAGCAACTGTGATTGTCTATACAAAACCTGCACAATTTCAAACCAGTCAACATCCCAGCATGGAGCAGGAAGGCGCACCTGAGTCCCACCACCAACAGGCGCCTAGTAACAGTTGATTACTGCTGAGAGGTTATCAGTTTTCTTTAGGGGTGTTGCCCCAGTAGGTTTCACATTCTCCACTGGATGATCCCATATCAATACGTGTATATGGAGATTGTTAAATGGACTCGGTGAGTTTTAAAGAGAGAGATTTAAAAGATGAGATTAAGTTGGGAAGGGGACATAGTAAGATCTAGAAGGAGTTGGAAGGAGGCAATAGTTGAGAATATAAACTTTTTCAGGGATTTTATCATGAAAGGTTGAACTCTGTCAAAGACCATTTCCACATCTATTGAGATCATGTGATTTCTGTCTTTCAGTCTACTCACATGCTTGCTATATTACATTTATTGATTTGTACAAGAAAATTGTTTCTAATTATTAGATAAAAATAATCAGACCGCCGGGCGGTGGTGGCGCACGCCTTTAATCCCAGCACTCGGGAGGCAGAGCCAGGCAGATCTCTGTGAGCTTGAGGCCAGCCTGGTCTCCAAAGTGAGTTCCAGGAAAGGCGCAAAGCTACACAGAGAAACCCTGTCTCGAAAAACCAAAAAAAAAAAAAAATCAGACCAATGAGTTATTGTGATAATGACAAATGAAGCAAGAAAAGATTAAATAGACTCACTAAGCTTTGGAAATATTTGAAAAGCAATCTCTGACTAGGAATACTACGAAATTGTACTGCTTTTCTGTCTTTCTCAGATACAAGTTTGTGTATCTACAGTGGGAATTGTCAACAAGTACCATTTTAAGTCCTTCCAAATGTAATCTCTACCTTCCCAAGATACAGCCCAGTACCTGATATATACATACAGTATTGATGATACTGCAGGCCTAAGAGAAAGGTCATCAATAGATATCAATAATGAAAAGGAGAAGGATAATTATCAGTATCCTCTTCTAAGCAGCTCCTTACAGCTGCATTTTAGTGGACATCAGGCCACTGAGGCAAAAGTTAGAAAGGGGAACCCAAACAGGAACAGAAAGCAGAACTGAAAAATGTACATAAGGAGACGTGGAAGGTCTGCAGGAGTGGCCATGAGACCCACACTGGAACAAGACCCAGACTACAGAAATGCTCACCAGTGGTTAGGAGGACTAGCTGGGTGCAGATGACTGCCCACTAGTTCACAAAAGAGGCCTAATCACTGCAGTCCAGAGTGAGGTCAATATGAAAGGCATAACCACTATACGGAACGTGGTTTTAGGATACTGAGGCAGCGGGGGAAATGAGTCTTCACATTAAAGTTCCTTTAAATTCCTTCCATGTTCCAGGGATAGTGTGTGCTTTCAAGTGTTACCACATGGAAACCTGACAATTTGGGTAGGTGTGATTGTTCATTTTATCTGTTAGTGTAGATGAGTTATGGTAAGCAGATATTTGGTCAAACACAATTTTGGATATTTCTCTGACGGTATTATTGTGCTTTTGTTTTTGTGTGGATGAGATTAGCATATAAATCAGTGTCCTTTGATTCTTCCCAACACCCTCGCCAGTTGAGTGGGCCTCATCAGATCCATCTTTAAGGCATGACTGGAAGAAAGACCTCTCCTCAGCCTGCCTGTGAAACTCCGCAGCTAACAGTGAAGTCAGGACTCACTCTAGCCTGAGGACTTGGAGTGGAACTGAAGGCAGCAAGGAGTGAGACTTTGTAATCACAAGCCAGGCACCGCTGGGAGCCCTTTGTGACTGACATCACAGGAACCCAGAGGTGAAGCATGATCTTAATTAGTCTTAACAATAAAAACCCGGAGTCAGATATCAGAGTGAAAGCTGAAAGATCTGAGAAGCAGAGCAGCCAGCCACTAGAATTCTTACCTCTATGAAATCTCAGACCAAATAGGGCATCCTGTCTCAAGGAATCCTAAGACTGAAAAGGGGCAAGATCCTATCTCCACCCACCTTACATTCTTGTCTCCACCTCCCTAGTGCTGGGATTAAAAGTGTAAAGCTCCACCTCTTGGCTCTGTTTCTCTTTTAGACTCGTTCAATCTCATGTAGCCCAGGGTGGCCTTGAACTCCTGATCTTCCTGCTTCCTCCTCCCAAATGCTGGAATTAAAGGTATGTGCCATCACTGCCACTGCTAGTGGCTAGCTCTGACCTCTGATCTCCAGGAAAGCTTTATTTGTCAGAACACAAACAAAATATCATACAACGTAGAGGATTGATGTGCCCAGACAGCCTGTCACATCTTTTCTCAGCTCTCCTGATTCCCTTTCTTCAAGTAGAAGAAATCAAATATTCCTACTAAGTCAACATTTGAAGATTTTGAAAACTGAATAAAAGGAAATAACTCAGAATAGAAGCTGGGCATGGTAGTACATGTTCATGATTCTAGCACTCAGGGGGTAGAAGCAAAAGGATCAGGAGTTTGGGGTCATCCTCAGCTTACATGTTAAGTTTGAGACCAGCCTGGAATACATGAGGCCTGGTCTCAAAAGATCAAAAAAAAAAAAATTAAAGAAAAGTACTAAAAGAAATTACATTTTGCCGGGCAGTGGTGGCGCATGCCTTTAATCCCAGCACTCGGGAGGCAGAGCCATGCGGATCTTTGTGAGTTCCAGGCCAGCCTGGTCTACAGAGCGAGATCCAGGAAAGGTGCAAAGCTACACAGAGAAACCCTGTCTCAGAAAAAAAAAAAAAGAAATTACATTTTTAATTGGAAAAGTGTTACGTTAGTAGAAAAATAGAGAATTGTTTATATCAATTAAATGATGGTAGCCAGATCTAAACAGAGAATTCTCAACAGAAGAATCTCAAATGGCTAAAAGACATTTAAGGAATTGCTCAGCATCCTTAGTCATCAGGGAAATGCAAATCAAAACGACCCTGAGATACCATCTTAGATCTGTCAGAATGGCTAAGATCAAACACACTGATGACAGCTTATGTTGGAGAGGATGTGGAGAAAGGGGAACACTCCTCCACTGGGAATGCAAACTTATACAGCCACTCTGGAAATCAATATGGCTACTTCTCAGAAAATTGGGAATCAATCTCCCTCAAGACCCAGCTATACCACTCTTGGGCATATACCCAAGGAATGCTCAATCTTACCACAAGGGCACTTGCTCAGCTATGTTCATAGCAGCATTATTTGTAATAGCCAGAACCCGGAAACAACCTAGATGCCCCTTAACTGAAGAATGGATAAAGAAAATGTGGTACATATACACAATGGAATATTACTCAGCTGTAAAAAACAATGACAGCATGAAATTTGCAGGCAAATGGATGGAACTAGAAAATACCATCCTGAGTCAGGTAACTCAGACTCAGAAAGACAAACATGGTATGTACTCACTCATAAGTGGATACTAGATGTAAAGCAAAGGATAACCAGACTACAACCCACAGCTCCAGAGAAGCTAGTTAACAAGGAGCACCCTAAGAGGGGTGCATGGATTGCCTTGGGAAGGTGAAATAGGTGAGATCTCCAGGAGTAAACTGGGGGCGGGAGGGCAATAAAGGGAAGGGAGTAGGGGATGAGAACATGAGGGAACAGGATGGTCTAGCTGGGGGAGGGACAGAGTGGGAGAGCAATGAAAGATATCTTGATAAAGGGAGACATTATGGGGCTAGGGAGAAACTTGGTGCTAGGGAAATTCCCAGGAATCCACGAAGACAGCCCCAGATTAGACTACTAGCAATAGTGAAGAGGATGCCTGAACTGGTCTACCCCAGTTATCAGATTGGTGAATACCCTAACTGTCATCATAGAGCCTCCATCCAGTAACTGATGGAAGCAGATGCAGAGATCCACAGCCAAGCACCAGGCCAAATAGGTAAAAAGATAACATAAATGTATTCATGTGCTCTATTTAAAAGATTTACATAGAGTTAATTTTCAACCCCATAGCAGTTCTACTTAAAAATATAAAGACCAGAAATAGACAACTAATATAAGTATGCAGTAAATATATGTATACGAACGAGTTCTTCTTTAAAATGTAATAAACCTCAATTATAGTTAAAGAAAATTTACTCTATGATAATATATAAACAGATTTTGCAAACCACCAAAAATGGAAACTGATATAATATTAAATTATATTTCTAAAGAATGAAGTGTCTGACAAAGGAAATTATAATGAAGAAATAAAAGTAGAAATAGATTCTACCTTTTCATTCTCTTCCTATAGCGTCTTTTCATCATTCGCAAAGGGATTTGAGATTATCTGTTCCAACAGTCTTCTCTCAGTTTGATCTTTAGTAATAGGATGCTGAACAGACAACCCCATGCCCGTAAACTGAATAAATGCAGAATGTTCCTGATGAAAAGAGGTCAGAGAGAGAGGGGGTTCTGGGTCTCCTAACATTCACCACTTACCCGCTGTCTTCCCCTGGGGCTGGTTCCCCCAAAGAGTCCTTCATTTACTCAGCGGTGTATAAAACACACCAGTGTTTTACAAAGGCAGAAACTTGTGAGATAATGTTCCATGCCTGAAGCCAAGCACAAAGCATCCCTAAAGCTTTTCATGAAACTCTGAACTCAGGTTATAGGCCAGAGACCTGAACTCATCCACCTCAGATCTGGGCACAGACCTTCAAGCCCCACTATGAGCCCAGGCTGCCCGTGTTCAGCATTAGAAGAAAACAGATCGTGTCAAACACTTACTAAATGGCACATGATACAACGACGACAGGCTGGCACTCAAGATGTGATTAATATTCTGCATTATCTCAAAGGTAAAGGCATTAGAATTCATGTTTGGGGATGCCACAGTGCAAAGGATGATTGGCATGGTAAGCTAGGAGCCAGGGCTGGCACCCAGCAATTTGAATTTGGAGAAAGTAAAGGGAGTTCAGGTTGAGGCCCTTTGCTGGGCGCAGGGTTAGTGGTGGCCAGCCAGCTACAGATGAGCAAAAGTCTAAAGTATTAGGTGCCTGACCTCCAGAACTGGGAAAGAATACATTTCCGTTGGTGGGGGAGGGGCGATATTAAGTAAGTGGTCATGGCAGGAGAAATTTGAATGCCTGGCTTCTGTAAACTGTGAGCGAAAGACTGAACAGGTCCTAGGCATTAAGAAGTCTGGGTTTCAGGGTGGGCTCTGGCGTTTGGCCTCTGAGAACAGCCGATCCAGTAGTTGGATTGCGGGACCTTGAGCTCCCAACCCCTATTACCTTCTGATCGAAGAAATAAATTGAGTAGTTATTGGCCTCCTCAGGTTGGAATGTGGGGAAGATTTGCAAATTTAGGCTGGCGAGGGCCCTTAGGGCTGGATTGACGGCTGTGGTGGCCACAGGTGCCAGGAAAGGCAGGAGCAGAAGCCGGAAAGCCAGGCCGCCCATGGCTCAGGCTGGCCAGCAGGGCGGGTGGCAGGGCGAGAGGGCCACCGGCAGTAGCGCGCGCCTGCCCAGTCCACAACTACAGGCTGCAGACTCTCTTGAGAAACCCAAAATCAGGCAGCTTGGTTCCCTCTCACACCATCTATCCTCTTCCCAGCCCACCTTCTTTTGGCCATACTCCAAGTCAGCCCTTGTGCAGCCAGGGCTCCGCCCCATCATTAGCTATGGCTTCCGGAAGCCTACCGCTCCTTCAGGTCAGGCTTTAAGACTGCTTCATTGACACCGCCAAGCTGGTGTCAATGAAGCATTAGCCCCATTGCAACATCGCTGCTCTCAGCAAATCCTACATAATCGTACCAATAAAGACTCCAGGGCAATTTACTGGCAATCATCACCAGGCGTGGTAGCATAATGGGACTTCCCTCACTCAACCACTGCAGCAACCGTGTGCACCATGTATAATTGTCATTTCTATTCACAAAAGAGGAAGTAAGCTAAGAGAAGTGAAAGAGACTCAGGGTTGCCGCTCTCAGGTAGCAGGAACTGGAGCAAGGCTGAACAGATTGCTCTGCTCTCCTGCAGGCTGTTCAGGCTCTGTGCCTCCCTTATGCCCGCCTAACCTGTTCCATGGTACTCTGCTCTCCAGTCACCCCATCCTCCTCATTGCCCACACAACTTAGCCCTTCTGATGTAGCTGGGTCTTCCATGCAGACCCTGCCAGGCCTCTTTCTTCCTTCCTCCGCCAGAGATGGCAGATCCCACCATCAACAGTGCCCCCTCCTTCCTTCCTGATGGCACATGCTTCTACACCTTTTTCCTCCTCTCGCCAACCCTCAATTCCTCAACCCCTCCTGTCCAAGAAGGTTCTTACCCTTTCTGGCCTCTTTCCCAAGTCCTTCACTCTAGCCTATCACCTGGTCTAGAGTTGCACTTCACAGATGGAACAGCCATTCCACCAATAGGGGAAGAGCATCCCTCAGATCCTGTGTCTATGCCAATTTGACAGAAAAAGGTCAAGGCACCCTTCTCTACTACACTGTCACCCTCAGCAAGCACCTCATCGTGGTTTTTTGAGGGTATACTCAAACCCTCCCTTGTCAAGAATCTGAATCATTTATCATGTTGCCTGGATTGGGCCGTTGTGGTTTCCCACTGACCTTAGTCACAGGACATCATGACACCATGAGATACAGTAAAAGATGTCCTGTACTACAGACATACTCTTCCTTACTTCCATTGATAGAGAAGCAGCCCAATTTCCTCTTTACAATCTGAACCAAAATCAATGCTGCACAGAACACCATAATAGAGATTAAAGCAGTCTGTACACCCATGGGTGGCAATTTTGACAGAAGCGTTATGTGTAGGAAAGGCACATTTATACCCAGAATAAGTATCTATTCCATTCAAGATAAAGCATTGTTCTTTCCATGATGGAAGTGGTCCTATGCCACCAGGTCATTGGCTGGTCACCTTAAGGATTGGTGCCTTCTTTGACAGATCTGGTGCTCAGCAGCATCTATAGCCAGGCCATACTTGGTGAATGGAAATCCATGTTGTCGAGCCCATTCATAACTTCTACCTCTGCCACCATGACCATTTTGTTTATGGGCCCATTAAACAATGACAGGGACAGCTGGGCAAAGAATTTACTACCTTCTATGCACAGAAAGGGTCATCCTATATACTTGATTATTGGAGTCCTCTCCTGACTGTTGGTGAACATTTAACAAGGGACACAAGTATCTTCACATCTGTGAGATATCTAGTTATGTACCTCCTCCCCAGATGTCTTTCTCACCAGTTTTTCAGTCATATTGTTTCCAAGTCCCCAACCAACCAGTCAAATCAGTAATCATATATCTGCCCATAATTCCTTCTAAACAAAATGTGTGACTATGTGCACTACCCAAACTAAGAGGCTTCCTGGAGATTCTAATACCCAAGGAAAGATATGGAGGGTGAGAATAAATGTGTGAAAGAAGGAAAAGAATGTACTGGATAAAGGGAACCATGTATTCAAACGTGCCAGCAAGATCATCACAATTGGGAAAACAGTGTGTGCTGCTCTCATCTGGGATAGCTGGAGGGTGAGATGGAAGTGATCCAAGAGCTTTCTCTGCCTTTTCCTTTTGCATTATGCTATGTTACATGCACAGGCATGTTAGTAGAGTGTGGTATCTGTGAAGGAAAGGTTGAAATGTGTTGGTGGGCACCATGGGAGGCAGGTGCTAGCATGTCTATGAACACTGAATGATTGCAATAACACAAAGCTCAAAAAGGTCCCCTTCCCATGTCACCAGAGCCATCCCATTGACCTAACATAACAAGCACTCTCCTCAAAAGGGATATTATTACTCACCTCTTAGACTTGGGAGGAGGAAGGAGAAGAGGAGGTAGAGAAGGAGGAGGAAGAGGAGGAAAAAGAAAGAAGGGAAAAGGATAAAGGAAGAAGGAAGAGGTGGAAGAGGGGGAGAAAGAAAGAGAGAAAAAGAAAGAAAGAAAGAAAGAAAGAAAGAAAGAAAGAAAGAAAGAAAGAAAGAAAGAAAGAAAGAAAGAAAGAAAGAAGAGGAGGAGGAGGAGAGGAGGAGAAGGAGGAGGAGAGGAGGAAAAGGAGGAGGAGAAGGAGAAGGAGGAGGAGAAGGAGGAGGAGAAGAGGAGGAGGAGGAGGAGGAGAAGGAGAAGGAGAAGAAGAAGAAGAAGAAGAAGAAGAAGAAGAAGAAGAAGAAGAAG
>CABHPR010115383.1:0-29130 GCA_902168415.1 Peromyscus melanophrys | reverse complement strand
TCTATTTTATATCCTAAATAATTAATAGAATCTCCTCTTTGTATCTTTTCAGGAGCAATTTGTAATCCCCAGCAAGGCAAAATTTTCTTTACTTCTTCAAACATTCTTTCTAAAATACCTGCATTTGAGTCAGCTAGTAAAATATCATCCATATAATGATAAATTATAGATTTAGGAAATTTTTTATGTACCACTTCCAATGGCTGTTGTACAAAATATTGACACAGAGTTGGGCTATTCAACATTCCCTTTGGGAGGACCCTCCATTGAAATCTTTTAACCGGTTGAGAATTGTTATAAGTAGGCACTGTGAAAGCAAATCTTTCTCTGTCTTTTTCTTGTAAGGGTATTGAAAAGAAACAGTCTTTTAAATCAATAACTATGAGAGGCCATCCTTTTGGTAACAGAGTAGGCAAAGGAATTCCAGATTGTAGAGAGCCCATTGGCTGAATTACTTTGTTAATTGCTCTAAGGTCTGTTACCATTCTCCATTTACCTGATTTCTTTTTGATAACAAATACAGGAGAATTCCTAGGACTGGTTGATTTTTCAATATGCTGAGCATTTAACTGCTCTTCTACCAGCTCTTCTAAAGCCTGGAGTTTCTCTGTTGTTAAAGGCCATTGCTGAACCCATACAGGCTTGTCTGTTGACCATTTTAAAGGTATAGCTGTTGATGTTTTTGGAAGATTATCAGTTGTTGTGCCCTGTTTTTTTATAACATGGATGGCTGGTGACCAGTCATTAGAATAATATCTTCTAATATTTCTCTCAGAAACATGTACGAGTTTATGATTTGTTTCTGAGATTGGAGGGATGTTTATCTGAGTATTCCATTGTGGTAACAAGTCTCGACCCCACAGGTTCATGGCTATGTTAGCTACATATGGTTTTAATTTTGCTCTCTGTCCTTCTGGACCTATACATTCTAGCCATCTTGCACTCTGTTTCACTCGAGATAATGTCCCAATTCCTAACAGTTGAACATTTACCTCTTGAAGAGGCCAAATTGGATGCCAAAATTCTGGTGCAATTATGGTAATGTCCGCACCTGTGTCTACCAAACCAGACAACAAAACACCATTCATTTTTATTGTCAGTTTTGGTCTTTGTTCATTAATAGAAGTTTGCCAAAAAATTTTCTGTATGTTTTTTCCTGAATTTCCTATTCTATCTGTTTCATCATCCCGACCAACATGATTTATTCCAATAGGCATTTGGTTATTTAATCGCTTAGAGCAGGGATTTCCTCTACAATTGCTGGAAAAGTTTGAACTGGATTTACTGTGGGGGCCTGCCTGAGGCCCCCTGGGAGTTTCCCGAAGCCCGAGGCAAAGGATTACCCTGTCTGTCCCTTGTTGATCTACACTCGTTTGTCCAGTGTTTTCCCTTACCACACCTTCTGCATACTCCAGAAGGAAGGGGCATTCTGTTGCCAGTGTTCTTTGAAGAAACATTATTTCTAGGAATGACCTGTTTACAGTCCCTTTTTAAATGTCCTTGCTTTCCACATCCAAAACATCTACCATTTCTCAAACCCTTTGACATTGCTTCTCCTACCCACATATCATCCTGGTCATGAGCCTCAACATTAACCGTATCTCTAATCCAATCTTCCAAAGGTGCAGATCTTGCCTTTAATGGCCTGATTATTCTTTTGCATACTGCATTTACGTTCTCAAAGGCCAAAGATTCAATTATTATCTGACTAGCCTCTGAATTCGGAACCATTCTCTGTACTGCTGAAGTCAATTGTGGGGGTATTGTGTTCCCCAAACTATTGTGTATGCTAATAAACTTATCTGGGGTCAGAGAACAGGACAGCCACAATATTAAACAGAGGTTAGGCAGTGGTAGCATACGCCTTTAATCCTAGCATCCAGAGACAGAAATCCCTCTGGATCTCTGTGAGTTCAAGGCCACATTGGGAACGGCCAGGCACGGTGATACACACCTTTAATCCCAGAAAGCCACACCTTTAATCCCAGGGAGTGGTGGTAGAAAGCAGAAAGGTATATAAGGCGTGAGGACCAGAAACTAGAGGCATTTTGCCCTAGAGAGGCATTTGGCCTGGAGAAGCATTCAGGCTTCTAGCAGCAGTTCAGCTGAGACCCATTCTGGATGAAGGCTCGGGGCATCCAGTCTGAGGAAACAAGACCAGCTGAGGATTCAGTGAGGTGAGATAGCTGTGGCTTATTCTGTCTCTCTGACCTTCCAGTGTTCACCCCAATAACTGGCCTCGGGTTTGATTTTATTAATAAGAACTTTTAAGACTCATGCTACAGTCAATCTTTGTAAAAAGTCTGTGAAAGATTCTTTTGGTCCCTGTATAACCTTTGTGAATGACTGAGTTTTTTTTCCTGGTTCCTCAACTCTGTCCCATGCATTTAAGGCTGCGGTTCGACATAGAACTAGGATTTGGACATCATATAAACATTGTGCTTGTACTGAAGCATATTGGCCTTCTCCAATAATCTGATCCTGGCAGACTTGTATTCCATTATCCCTCCATTGTCTTTCTATATTTCTAGCCTCATTGCTGAACCACATTTTCCACTGAAGATTTCGTCCAGGCTCAAGAACAGCCTGTGCTAGATCCCACCAGTCCTTTGGTAAAATCCTATTACAAGTTGACCAGGTGTTTAACATTTGTTTTACATATGGAGAATGCATGCCATAAGATGCTATTGCCTCCTTAAATCTTCGTAAGTCTAACATTTCAATTGGAATCCAAACATTTTGTTCATTCTCTTCACCAGGTAGCTGCTCTATGGTTACCGGATAAATTAAAGGTGATTGTGTGAAAACAAGTTTTCTTTCTGTAACCTTATGATTCAATTTTGAAACAACTTCACTGTTAATTTTGTCTGTCTGAATTTGAATTTCTCTATAATTCATTTTTACAGGTTTAACAGGTTTTTCTGAGACTGTTATCCTGGCACTTCAATTGACTATCTTTTTAAATAGTACAATGAGGATAAGAAAAGTAATAAGCTGAATAATTCGATCAATGTTAATATTCTCATATAGTTGTTCCATTGTCAGAGTGCCTAAAATTTCAAACAAAGCCCAATTTTCTTCCAATGTACACATAAAGCCCAATTTTTTAATGTAGAATAAAAATTCTCTTTTAAATAGATATGTTAATTGACTTACCAAGTCTTCGTAGAACAGTAGAAATTTGAGGGAATTTCAAAACAGCCACCTGGTGTTCGAGGTGTGAATCCAGAGAAAGAGAGAGAGCAAAAAAGCGTAGCCGCTTGACCCAAGTCAAGCCTTAGCTTTACAGGCAGGGGTCCTGTTCAGCAGGGCAGACCTGAGTTGTTTGTAACACTAGCTTTAAGCAAGTAGCAACAGCTGTGGGTCAGTCAGACCTAGGCCCGAGATAGGGAGCCAGGCCACTCAGGCCAGAAACCGGACCTGCGGCCAAGCCAAGCCAAGCGGTTTTTAATTGATTCTTGTCACATTGGGCGCCAAATGTAGATGTAACCAACCGTCTTATAAATAAGAAACACAGAACCAATGCAAAGAAGAAAGCCAAGAGGTCAGAGCTAAGAGCTAAAACCTTACCCTTCCTCCTGCAGTGATCCTACCTCTCCGAAGGAGCCGCTACTTCCTGTGTTAAAGTCTTTATATTGTCTCTGTTCTGCCTTCTCATTGGTTGTAAACCCAACCACAGGACTGCTCATCACGGCCTGTTTGTATAGACCTCCAGGTGTTCTATGATTGGTATTGAGATTAAAGGCATGTGTATCCAATGCTGGCTGTATCCCTGAACACACAGAGACTTACCTAGCTCTGTCTACCAAGTGCTGTGATCACAAGCGTATACCACCACTGCCCTGCTTTCCTATGGCTTGCTAATAGCTCTGACGCCCAAGCAACTTTATTTATTAACATACAATTAACATTTTGGTACAAAAGAAAAATATCACCATAGAGATGTAATCATGGGATTACATGTACACATTACATAAAAATGTATGATGATGGGGGGGTATAGTGGTATTTTATTTGTACTGAAATGTGATTTTATTTGTATGTTAATAAATAAAGTTGCCTAGGGGTCAGAGCCTATTAGCAAGCCATAGCGAAAGCCAGGGCGGTGGTGGTGCACGCCTTTAATCCCAGCACTTGGTAAGCAGAACTAGGTAGATCTCTGTGTGTTCAAGGATACAGCCAGCATTGGAGACACACGCCCTTAATCTCAATACCAACCATAGAAGACCTGGAGTGTCCACAGACAGGCAGTGACGAGACGGTCATGTGGTTGGGTTTACAACCAATGAGAAGGCAGAACAGGAAGTCTTTATAAGACAAATGCACAGGAAGTAGCTCCCTTTTTCAGAGAGGTCTCCTGGCTTAAGAGGCTAGCTGAAGCAGGCAGGTAAGGCTCTTAGCTCTGACTTCTTAGGCTTTTATCTTTACATTGGCTGTGTTTCTTATTTAATAAGAAGGTTGGTTACATATACAAGGGGGATATCAAAACTGTTTTGCACAAGTGAAATTCCAGACAGGAGCAACAGTTTTTTCAGAGTGCATGGCCCTGTGAGCCCTGCTTGACAGGGTTCCTCCACCAGAACCATTCATCTGGAGGTTTGGCATCTGAATTACCAATTGCAAACTGCTGTAACTTTGTTGTGGCCTGCAATAGCTCATGACATTGCTTCTGACACTCAGTTCTTGAGTTGTCAATCCAGTTGTGGACTGTAGCTAGTTAATGTCTCCCAGTAATTTTTCAGTCATTAATTGTCAGCAACTGATCTCCCTGATTTGTACCTTTTGGAGTTGAATGTTTTATAAACCCATTTTATATCCTAGGTAATTAATAGACTCTCCTATTTGCAATTTGTAATCCCCAACAAGGCAAAATTTTCTTCTTTAATCATTTTCACTAAGGTACCTCCATTTTAATCAGCTCATAAGAAATCATCCATATATTGGTAAATGATAGATTGAGGAAATTTATTACAAGTTGTTTCCAACAGCTGCTGAACAAAATATTGGCAAAGGGTGAGGCTGTTTAACTTCCCTTATGGGAGAATTTTCTGCTGATATCTCAAATGGGCTGAGAATTATCATAAGTAGGCACCATGGGTGCAAATATTTCTCTATCCTGTTCTTGCAAAGGTATAGTAAAGAAAGTCTTTTAAATCAATTGCTATAATTGATCATCTTTTAGGTAACACAGAAGGCAAGGAATGTCAAGCTGTAAAGAGTCCATTGGCAGGCTCACCTTATTTATAGCTCTTAGATCTGTTACCATTCTCTATTTTCCAGATTTCTATTTAATAACAAGTACAAGATACTTCCAAGAACTGGTCAATTCTTCAATATGTTGAGCATTTAGGTGCTCTTGTACTTGCTGTTCTAAGGCCCATAATTTTTCCGATATTAGAGGCCATTGTTTCACTCAGATTTGTCAGTTAACCATTTTAAAGGCAGGGCTGTTGGTACCTTTGAAAGAGCAGCAGCTGCTGTGCCCTGTTTATGTATAATCTGAAGGGTTGGTGATTGTTCTTTATAATACCTTTTAATGTTTTTCAAAGAAACATATATTGCAGTTTGAAAAATAAGCTTCCAGGCTGCTACAGGGAAGTAGAGAAAATGCCACAAAGGAGCAAGGTTTTGTGGCTAATTTCTGTCTGAGGGTCTTGGGAAACAAACACAAAGATTCTGATTGTATATCTATTTATTTTCTCATGCTGCTGAATTTCCTCTCTATTTTCTCATCTTGGCTTCTCTCATTGCTCCCCCGCTCAAGTCCTTTTTTTACATATATATATATATATATATATATATATATATATATATGTCAACAAAAACTTGTTCAGCAAATCCCAGAGTCACATAAAGGCCACACTTCAATTAAGTGAATAATTATAGAAACCATGACTTATGGAAACATTTTGAGCTAACTCCCTGCAATTAGAGGGTAGCTGTAAATTGCTGAGTCTCCAGGCAGGACCATAAATCCTCTGAGATAAGCATTATGTCTTTTGGCATCAACTCAAATCTTTATTTTCCAAGATACTATGGCATAATAACACCTAAATCTTAAAATGTACATTTTGTCTTGTCTGTAGCTTCTAATTATCTAAGAACACCTGCTGTCTTCATTAGGGGCTACAAAGTCATTTTTTTTTCTAAAGACTTGGCTAGTCAGAATATATTTTCACAATTTGAGGTCAGGAATGGGTGCAAGGACTTAATCATTTGCCATCTAACAATAATTGTGCTGTCTTTGTATTTACAACCTAGCGAGATAGCTCACTATGTCTTTATGAACTAGACTGCTATTTCTGGGAATGTATATCTTAACACCCATTAGCAAGGTATATATAGTCTTATTCTCAAGTTGCTTTGAAACCTGAAATCAGTTGTCTTAAAACTGGATAGATATAACTATTTTTTTAGGTCATCTGGAGCTATGATATAAAACAGCTTTAGGTGTGACTCACAGGCTTTGTGTGTAGCAACAGACCTAGCTATGAAAAATTATCCTAGTATTATTTATATTTATCAAAATTATACAGCTTAAGAAGAAATAATCACCAGGCAGTGGTGGCAAATGCCTTTAATCCCAGCACTCAGGAGGCAGAACCAGGCAGATCTCTTATGAGTTTGAGGCCAGCCTGGTCTACGGAGCAAGATCCAGGACAGGCACCAAAACTACACAGAGAAACTCTGTCTCAGAAAAAAAAAGAAGAAATAATCTTCCTGGCCACCCACAGATATACATGGGCTCAATAGATGGAGTGTATCCCTGAGATAAACACACAGGCAGAGGATGAGTTTCCATACCATATACATAGTAGCAGCAGAATGCAGGTAGACAACACCAACAAAATGCATTCTGGAGTTTGCATTCTCATAAGCCTTGCTTGAATGAGACATATCTATCAGAGAGATAGTGTTCTGGTGGACTGACACCTGAAATTCATCTGCTGAACTGCTGATAAAGCCATTACTACCAACAAACATACATTAGTTTAGTTTATGTTTTTTTTCCTGAGATTGGGAGAATGTTGATGTAGCATGAATCTTAAAAGTTCTTATTAATAAAATCAAACCCGAGGCCAGTTATTGGGGTGAACACTGGAAGGTCAGAGAGACAGAATAAGCCACAGCTATCTCACCTCGCTGGATCCTCAGCTGGTCTTGTTTCCTCAGACTGGATGCCCCGAGCCATCATCCAGAATGGGTCTCAGCTGAACTGCTGCTAGAAGCCTGAAAGCTTAACCAGCCCAATGCTTCTCCAGGCCAAATGCCTCTCCAGGGCAAATGCCTCTCCAGGGCAAATGCCTCTAGTTTCTGGTCCTCACGCTTTATATACCTTTCTGCTTTCTACCACCACTCCCTGGGATTAAAGGTGTGGCTTTCTGGGATTAAAGGTGTGTATCACCGTGCCTGGCCGTTTCCAATGTGACCTTGAACTCACAGAGATCCAGAGGGATTTCTGTCTCTGGAATGCTAGGATTAAAGGCGTATGCTACCACTGCCTAACCTCTGTTTCATATTGTGGCTGTCCTGTTCTCTGACCCCAGATAAGTTTATTAGCATGCACAATATTTTGGGGAACACAATACTACCACATGTTGATCTGCATGTTCCACTGCATCCTCATAAATTCATTGCTGTGTTAGCCACAGATGGCTTTAATTTTCTTCTCTGTCCTTATGGTCCTATACATTTGACCCATCTTCTGCTTTGTTTTACCAGAGAAAAAGTTCTGACGACTAAAAGCTGATATTTACTTACTGGAGAGGCCAATTTGGATGCCAAGATTCTCATACAATTATTGTCACATCTGCTCCTGTGCATATAAGGCCCTCAATTACAATGTCATTTATTCATATTTTTAACATTGGTCTTTGGTCATTTATACATGCGTACTAAAATATATGCACTATGGTTTCTCCTGTAATTTGTTTTATCTTCTAAAGCTATCCTATCAGCCAGAACAGTGTGTTTTTTTTTACAATAGGCATTAGGTCTTTTAATTGCTCTGGGGAATACATTCCCCCAGGTGACAGAGAATGATTGAACCAAATTTGACTCGTGGGCCTGTGAGAAGCCTCTAAATACATTTCCCTATGGCAAAGGATAACTTTGTCTGTCCCCTGTTGACCTGAATTCACTGTTCCAATGTCAGCCTTTGCCATACCTTCTGCATACTCCAGAAGACTGGACATTATTCAAAATCTGCTGATGATGGCATTGAAGGGTGAGGATGACTGTCACCGCATAGCATGTCTGGCAGAGAGCACAGATGGTGCACAGCTTAGCTGAGGACACCTGCCACTCATTGTGTGTCAGCAGTCTGAGTAGGCAATCAAGGGGAAGTCTACATGTCTCAGGGAAAAGAAGCCAAAGAGCCATGCATGTGAGAGCCAGACACAGGGGGACATGACAAGCACCAGGTGTCACCAGCAGGAAGTGAAAGCACAGAGCTGCCTGAAGGTAGAGCTCACCAGTGTTGATAAGCTAAGTCCAGCAGTGTTTGGAGCTCAGGCACCTGTGTAGTTTGGGGTTTGTGGAGACTTCTATACAGAGGCTGCAACAGGAAAATCCTAGACTTGCTCAGAGGGCTCAGGGAAAAAAGGAAAAGGCAGTGGTATGATAACTCCAGCAGTGCAGGACATGCATTAAACTCTGGCAGTGCCAGTGGCTGCAAAGCCATGGGCAAGTGACTATTTTGTGAATTCATGGCCCAAAAGTTGGATGCCAGATGAACCATTAATCTAATTAATCTTATTAAAAATCAGGAGTCATATATCAGAGGGCTCAGTCCTCCTTATACCATCTTTTCTGTTTCTGAAATCTCCCAAACATATACCCAAAGATTGCTTTCCATAGTGATTCTTAACCCATTAACAATCCAGATTCACAATCGCAATGGAAGTGAAATGTTTTACCCCATTATTCAATGAATATAGAGATATGTCAAACCTGACATTCCAATGACCATCTAGAACATTCACACACACACACATACACACACACACACACACACACACACACACACACACACACACACACACAAATATCCATTCCTCATACTTGACCCTTCTCATAAAATTTCCAGACTCTTCAACTGTGAGATATTTTTCTGACGAATCTTTAATCCCATGGGCTGGTTAAGGACATACCCTGTAAAATCCATAGTTATAAAATTTATAAATTAATGGTTATAAAACAAAAAGCAGTCTGCTGTGACTTTCCATGGAGCCCTGTGCATTTGCTGACATATCTTTCTTTCTATTTCTTTCCTTCAAATCCCTTAATCTGTGTGCCATAAGACCTGTGTACCTGGATCAAGAAATTCATTCAGGATGGTAATAATGTCTGCTTTTATGATTATATGCCTTGTCCTGAAAATGAGTTTTCTAATGAGACAGGTAAGTAAAATGCAGGTCTTATGGAAAACTCTTCCTCCTCTTCACAGGATTCTGCAATATTTATGCTACTGGAAAAGATCTATAGGAGCACAGAAACAAAACTTTTTCTTCATTCATTGAGAAATTTAAATAATAGACATATTAGTAACTCCTCTTGAAATACCCCATGATAGACAGTTTGTAAGTTTGTAAGTGACTGATGTTGTTTATCTATGAACAATATTGATGTTACAGTAAACCACATATTCCTATCACTAACTGGATTTATTTTACCAGGTAATTTAACACAGGAACAAATATTTACACTCTTCAAAAATTTTAGTGACATTTAGAATCAGTTAAGGCTTGGATCTCTTGCATTCATCAATAATTCTTCCTATCATAATGTTTTTATACACAGAATGTGACAAAGAAGTTGTTTTTAATTTCCTTTGTAAGTGTTAGTCTGCCTGTCTCTCTCTGCCTCTGTCTCCATATCTCTCCCCCATGTCTATGTTTTCAAAAATAATTGGATTTCGATGTTTTCAGAATGAGTGGACATTCTTGCTACTATCTTGCTTCATATGAATAAGATAGACAGTTTATTGAACAGTAACCTTAAGATCATGTGAACAGTCTGAAATGTAGAGATATTCAAGACCTAAACTGTGGAATATGGCTGAAACAATTTCATTTAGGCAAGACCATGAATATATCCAAAACATCTTCCATTCTGAAGAAAAATCTTAAAAACTATTTTCATAAATATTACTAAAATTTAGTTTATAGTTGTATGATTTCTTAAAATCTTTAAAGTAATATTTTATTAATACTCCTAGAATTTCATACTGTGTATATTGATTATATTCACCCCTCCAAATCTTCTCAGACATTCCTCCACCTCCAAATTGATTTGCTGTAGTGGAAGGCCATTTGAGGTATGCCCTGAAGCACCCCCCCTAGTGAGCAGCTGTAACTATTATACCTCCCTATGATCTTGAAGTACCTGCGCCTCGAGCATGGCCACTGGGGACTCATAAAACCTGGGATGTGTGTATGTGGGGCTCTCTCTTTGCTCCTCTTGTGAGAAATGAACTCTGGTCTTCCACATGACAGGCAGGGGGTTTTAGGTGGAAACTCTTGAACCATGTTGGGCAGCCAAAATGGGTGGAGTCAGTAGCCAGTGCTGCTGCTTCAGTGTTAGCCATGCTGTACTTCACAATGATCAAAAAAGAATTATAGACACATAAAAGACAGATTCAGATGGAATAAACCTGTAAATGGTTTACATTATATGTAAAAATGTATGTAGGCTTGGAAGAGAGAGGAGAGAAGGATGGACAGTTATATAAAAAATAGATAATTTTTAAAAATAAAGTCTTTAAAGAGACAATGAAAATAATATAAAATAAATCACATAAAGATGGAAATCACTATGTAAATTTGTTACAGCATACATGTTACAGCATACAAGGGAACTAGGATTGTTACATAAAGCTAGATGAGGAAGGAAGATGAAAGGTCAGAGACACCCCACCCCCACCATTATGAGTTCCATGAAAACACCAAGCTAACAACAACAGCATATATGCAGAGGTGTCCTTTATCACTCGGGCTCCCACAATTCTTCCTCCCTTTCTTCCATGGGGTTCCGTGAATGATCCATGGGGATCAGATTGAGAACTTCAATCTCCTTGGGTTCTTTCTTTGTCTAATAAGTGGTTGGGGTCTCTGCATCTGCCCTCATCAGCTGCCAGTGGAAGCCTCTGATGAAAACTGGGGTACAAACCATCTATGACATCAGTAGAATGTCATTATGAATCATTTTATTAATTTTTTTGCCTATTGAACTCTTCTAAATCTTCAAAATGTAATAATTATTACTCATCCAAGCTCTTTTAAAGGGTGAACAAAAATGGAGAACACAGACCACTTTGTTAAAAACAATTAAATTGTAACCAATATCTGAGAACAACATTTTAAGAAGTGAATTTCTTAAAACACTCTGGCTGTTTTGTGATATCCATGTAAACAATAGAAAATGTAGTTATATCTTGTAAGGAATTCATATCTGAACTCAAGGAGGTTCTTGCACTGTGATTTAGTAACCTAATGGCTTCCAAAATAGAAACAATATTAGGAATGGAAGAGAAAGTGTAGAAGTAAAAAGCAAATAGTGTTAGGCTTGTTTGATTTCTATCACTATGAAGAATATGGGCTGTATGAAAAGAAACAGTCAGTGAGCGGCAACTGTGAAATGTAGTCACTTGTCTTTAGGGGTGTGTTGCTAAAGAGGCTGCCCATGCTTCAGGATTTGACCCATTCCCATGAGAGTACTGGCAGCAGTAAATCTTCTCAATGGGTTTCAAATTTTAAGAACGTGATTGAGAACACAAGGGAAAAGTGAGAGCAGGGGAAGAATTAGAGAGAGGGGTTAGGAGGTGGCTTGAACCCACACATTTTATGCACATATAAATATTAAATAAAATCTAAATAAAAAGATGAATCAGAAAATAGGTAATATGGTGTTTATTTTTTGTATCTGAAACAACACAGGAAAATGACTTAAGTAACAGTTCAGTGAGCTAATAAATGGCTTAGAAGAAAAGGGATCACATTCTTTTTTTTTACCAGAAACACACTATAGGAACACAGAGAAGAATCACTGTCTCAAGAAATTTGGGAGTTTTCATGCCTTTAAAAGTACTGTATGAATTTATCTCACCATCATAGCCCTATGGTTTCCGGCACCCACAGCTGTGGCTTTTGTGAATCTTTGTGAGTCTTTATGAATCACAGAAACACTCTTGGTCAAAGATAATAATCAGACTCTCAGTTCCATCATGCTCAGTACAATCACTATCTGTTTCCTCTTTCTTGCTATTCTTTTTCCCAGCCAAAAACAGTCGCCTGCATTCAGCAGCAAACTGAATTTGAAAATTTGTTTTTTTTTGTGACTCTCTGCTGTGTTTGCCAAAGGTATAATGGTGGTGATTGACTTCAGGGATACTTTTCCAGTGAGGATTGTAAGATGGTTAATAATATCTAGGATTCCAAACCATATTATTCACTTCTGTACCCTGACTGAAATTGTTCCCTGTTCTGACTTGGAACATCTCCTCCCTTTATTGACAAAGATGCTCAGAGTGAACATGATGGCATCATCATTGTGTGCAACATGTTGTTTTCTACTGTGGCCTGTGATACCTCTCTTCATTGGCACCTGGGAGCTATACTTTGGCCTTGTCTGGAAATCTGTCTGATAATTTCAATGAAAAGAATTTCCTGTCACTAAGAATGCTGCTTCTTTCTATGTCTGGATCACTTTCCTACCTGTATGAGACTATCGACACTACCACAGTATCATGTTGAATGCTGTGGTCTCCATGGAAGTCTTCTCCATCATGGCTTCTCATGCAGGAACTCTAGGCTTCATCAACATTCCACTCTCATTATTCTAAATCTTTTAAAACATTCCCTTAAATTCGGAACTGTGAGGTCTTGAGTTAGGCAATAAACAACTATCATAGCAAAAATAAACATACATATCTGGCCAAAAGCATATAGGTCCTGTATTGGAATAATCTAAGCTGTACTTGGATAGCCCATAACCCTGATATTATAGTACCACTTACAAAGTTTTTGTTAGCCTCCATTCCATATACATCTCATCTACAATTCCATTTTAAGGACTGCTTTTAGAGTATCAGAGACTTTCATGTTCTGTGTGGTATAACATGAATGAGCTTTACAGGAAGAAAAAGTTTGGGAACATAAGAGTAACCATCAGTCCTTGAGAAGAATCATTATAAAGCAATAGTGCATTACATACAAACAACAGGAATTGGGACTTACAGAGACAGGAAGACTCCCTGTTAAAAGTTGGAGACTAGTGGAAGAGATCATTCCACATTTAAGAGCACATGTTATTAATTTAGAGGACAAGGGTTTAATTAGCAGCACCAACATAGCAGTTCATAACACATTGTAATTTGAGTTTCATGACATCCTTCAGCTCTCTCAATCCTGTATGGTTTTGGAAAGTGTGTGGAGCACAGAAAAATATGAAGGCAATAAAACATACATATTAAAAATTAAACATGGATGCTGTGGGATGTCTTTCTGTATGCTGTGAATATATGTTGTTCCCATTGGTTAATATATAAGCTGGCCGGGCGGTGGTGGCACATGCCTTTAATCCTAGCACTCAGAAGGCAGAGGCAGGTGGATCTTTGTGAGTTTGAGGCCAGCCTGGTTTACAGAACAAGATCCAGGAAAGGTACAAAGCTACATAGAGAAACCCTGTCTCAAAAAACATATATATATTCTGCTTTGGCCAATGGCAATGAAGCTTAGAAGCAGGCAGGAAATCCAAGGAAAGAGACAGGAAAGAGAAAAGCAGAGTCTGTGGAGATGCCAGCCTCCCTACAAAGGACCAACATGGTAAAGCCACAGAACACACAGTAAAACATAGATTAATAAAAATGGGTTAATTTAAGATACAAGAGCTAGCTAGCAAGAGGCCTGCCATAGGCCATACAGTTTGTAAATAATATTAAGCCTCTGAGTAACTGTTTTATAAGTGGCTGCAGGATCACAGGACAGGGTGGGATGGTAGAAAACTTTCTGGCTACACTTGCAGATCAATTTCATTAAGAGAAACATTAAATTAAGCAAAAGAGAAAAGCCTTTCATGGACAAAACGACAAGGGTATTTTGTAAGTTTGTATAGTTGTTTGCATATGGGGAGAAATCAATGACTTCATAGCATATTTCCTTTTAAAATATTATATTTTCATTAATTTATTGTATCTTTCATGCTGATCTAACTCATTTATGTATACCCATGGTCATAGTTTTCTAAGTTAAAAATTGCAGTACAATATTTCTTCAGTGTCCTCACTTAGAAAGAACAATGTGAAGAGTTTCAGGGGAGAGAGGGGCTTTGATATTCTTTTCAGCATTAGTGGGATTAATTCCTCACTACAATCTTTTCTCTATGATTTGTTTCGACATGGGCAATGGAAGAGCGCATGCTATGTAGGGCTATAAATTCTGAGTTGCAAAACCACGGCACTTGTGTCTTTTCTGCTTCATAGAGAGATCTAGAATGAGTGCAATCTAATATATTAGACTGGTTATGTGGTTTCTTAGAATGACCCGTGTCTTTAAGTAGCAGGCCTCTGATGTAATATTTCTGTGAAGAAGAGAAAGAAATGTTAGATTTAAAGAACTTTTTGTGTAATTTTGAGAATCTCTTGGTGAGAAATTTCATGTTGTTGTCAGGTCTGCGTCATAATAGTGTCTGAGTCCCTACCATACATGCAAAACTTTTTGTTTACTCTAAAAGTCAAGAATTGAAAGATATGATAGTTAGTATAGAAGGACTTTGCTCTGTTCCCTTGCTCTAGAGTCAAGGAAGTTGAAGTCACTACTTGAAAGTTTCACATTATGGTCAGGAATTGAGCCTATGTGCCAGAGTTAATCTCATATCTTTATTTACTAAACTTTAGACATATTTCCAAGCAGCACAATTTGGTGAAAAGTTTCCTGGTGATAAATAACTCAATCTGATATGTACAATGAAGCTTAGTGCATGACTGTATCAAAACTCTTTGTAAAGTGCAGGTCACATCTTCTATAAAGATGGGTTCTGTAGATTGACTACACATAACATTTTCCATAAAGATTCATTTTATACATGGAAAGGCTCAAAGCAAGTGTCTGGGGGAGAATTTGGTGTAGTTCCAGCCACATAGAGAGCAAAAAGGTCACCAGGCTACAATCCATTACCAACCTTCTAGGTGGAAAATAGATTATACATTTCTCCTTTTGAAAGGAAAACTCTGTGTACTTAACATTCCTAGCTCCCCTAGTGTTTATCTGTGAGCACAAGAAGCTCTATGCCTTCCACAGTGAAGAAGCTCATAATGTAAACAAGAATCTTGACTTCTGCACTAAAATTAAGTGGGACATTTGGAACTAAGGAATTCAGTAGGGCCATTGTTTTTCCAAAAGTAAGAAATTAACTGATTGTCATATGCGTGGAAATCACTTTGGTCTGCAGATGTCAACATTCTATGAAATGAAATCCTGAAACTTCTAAACTCATTATAGAGGAAATACTTCTGCTGGTTAACTTTGGTTTGGAAAGCATGATGGTCTCCTTATTTTGCATGTTGCATGCTGCATGGGCCTTTTTTGGGCCTCTCTTCTTTCTCCCATTTATCACCAGCACAGCAATCTCTGATAGCATGGTTGCTACAGCCTCAGTTGTTTACACAGGAAAAGCTTCTTGCTTCATTCTTGTGACCAAATCACCTCAAGAGGAGGTCATCCCTGAGATCTGTCCATCAACTTGGATGAAGTCATGATGCCTGTGGATAGAGATGAAGATCCATAAACATATTTTCCAGCTTGTTTTTCACATGAATACAGGGCCCCAGATGCAGAGCCTAAGGGAAGAAGAAACGATTCCAGAATTCTCAGTGGCAGTGGGGAAGGAGGCAACAGAAAAAGTTTGTATTGATTAGTGTGACAGCCTCACTCATCAACAAGGTTAAAGGTACATATACTCACAAACATATGAGTTGATTATATACCTCCTGGACACCTTACTATATGCATCTAGCTTACTTACGGCTTGGCAGACACACTTGTTAGTAGAATGTCCTCATGGATTTTTATCCTTGAGCTTCTCCTAATTCCCAATCTTATATGTGCCTACAGCAGCTCTGAATGCTATGCCAAAATCAAAGAAGATTTTCACCATAAAGGAGATGTGGTGATTGGTGTATTTTTCCCTATTCATATTGTCTACACAATCAACAAAATTCCACATGAATCTCTACCAAACTATTTCAAAGACTTCTACCTACAGTAAGTGCCATTATTCATGGATCCATTTTTTAATTCTTACTTCTTATGACCAAGGGTGATGCATAGATTCAAACTTCCATTTTCCATTTTTTTTCATCATGACAACCTGTCTTCTATTCTTAAATCTATTTTATTGTATGTTCCTGTTCACTTCTCTTTCTCTTCATAAGATAAAATGGGGATGCAAGAAAACTTTGTTGTTTCCAAAATCGTTATTTTTAATCTTGTAATCTGACTTTGCCATATGTTTACTGCCACAAGGTTTTGCATACTATCCATATTATGTCTTCACAGGAATGATGTTTTTCTCAAAGTTTGACCTAGTACTTAAGGGAATTCTAGAAGGCTAGATGTAATCCAGTGAGAAAAGTTGATGCCACTGAAAACTGTCTCTTGACTGCCGGATGTGATGCTAGAGTGTCAAGACCTGCCTGTGTTAGATGCACTGATTCAGAATCAGGGATATGAGATTTAGAAATTGGGTTCATGTCTTTGCTGTCAAAATATCTCTGCTTGTGTAAAGGGTAGTATTATATCCTTTGTCTTCTAGTCTTTTACTATCAGATATGTTTACCATTTACCTATTTGATTCATGCATTCTAACAAGATTTTTTTTCTCATTTTCATGTATTTGTTCATAGGAACCACTGACTTGGATGATTGCCACATAGGTCTGTTTCTCATTACATTAGAAACAAAATCAAACTTGTGATAGGGGAATACTATTATGAATACAAAAGGTTACCATGAGCATCTCTTGTTGTTTCCTTTTTTTTCCTACAGGATAGAGCACATGAAGGCATATGTCCCTCAAATCTTAAAGCCTTCTTTCATGCTTCTGAATACATCCTTTACTTCAGTGTAGGGAAGTACATATATATAGTCTTTCTTATTTTAAAGTGTCCTGATAATTTTATTTAACCTTTCTTGGCTTCCTAGAAGCAATATTTAGTAATTCAAAAATCCATAATTCATTAAAAAGGGTCAAAGAAGAAGGCATTCAGATACAACCCACCAGAAAACTCTTATTTTTATATACCCAACATTAGATACAAGAAAATCAGCATTTCTATAAGTCTGTGGATATTTTCATATAGCTTTTTTCTTCAGGGTGACCTTATCTTTCATGAGAGTGGGTATTTTATTGACTGGCTTTTGTTTAATCTATCAATACACTAGGTGCTAAGCCAATATGCCATGTTTTGTTTTCATTACATCCTCTGCAACCTACAATTGCTCTTGGTACATCTAAATCTCCATCCTCTGAACTTACCCATTGACTTAATAGACTTACCATTCTAAGACCTGAGTGAGGGCTCCACAGGCCAAAGAGCTCATGAATTTCAAGTGATGAAATGAGTTCCAACCTTCAGTGAACAACCACATTACTCAAAAGGCTAAGGTGTGGGGGAGAATTTATTGTTGATTTCAAGCAACATTTAAGTTGAAAATAGATTCTTCTTACAAATAATACACCCCAACCACATTTCCCCTTCCTCCATTTCTTAGCTACCCCCCACCTCCCCTCTCTCCAATCCAATCCACCACAATTTCCCTTGAGAAAGGAGAAGGCCTCCAAGAGACAACAACCAACATGACAAAACATCACACAATAAGACAAGAAAAAGGCCATCCTATTAATTCTGGACCAGGCAACCTAATAGGAATAAGAGTCCCAAGTCCAGTCAAAAGAGTCATAGACACACTTTCTCCCACTGTCAAGAGTCCCAGAAAAACACCAAGCTGATAGCCATAACATTTAGGCAGAGGACGAGTTGCCAAAACATGCAGACCCCATGCTTGCAGCTTCAGTCACTATGACCTCTTATGAGCCCAGCTTAATAGATTCAGTGGCCCATATTATCCTGGTGTCCCCAATGTGCTCTGACTCTAACAATATTCCTCCATCCTTCTCAATGGGACTCCTTGAGCTCTGCAAAGAGGGATTTGGTGGAGACCTCCAATTCAGCCTCTTTGCATAGTGTCTTGCTTGCTGTGAGACTCTGCACCCACTGCCATCTGCTACCAGATGAAGCCTCACTCATGACTACTGGACAAGAAACTGATCTTTGCATATATTGGAATCATTTCATTGATGTTTTCCAGTCCTGTTTGATTCTGTCCTAGGCTCTGTGCTATCCAGTCTCAGGTTCATGGCCATCCAGGCAGCATTTGTCATGAGCTCCCTTTGAAGCAAGAGCCTTAAGTTATAACAGACAGTGGTTGTTGACTCTCAAAAGATGTACAAGTTCTGTTCCACCACTGCCCAGGCACCTCTTGCAGTCAGGACAGATTTTAGGTAAAAAATTTTGTGGCTGTGTTGGTGTTTATGTTTCTCTTTAGGCAAACTGCAGAATATCTTCCCTCACCAAACAGACTAGAACACAGAGGTGAAAGCTCCATGCAGGCAACAGATTGACAGCTCTATATTGTTTGAGCTCTGTGGATGTTTTCCTACACAATTAGGCCCTATTGTCAGTTTTTGAAGAGTGATCTTCTCTGCTAGCTTCAGCCTGGGTTGTTTGGGATTCACTGAAGGACCACCTTGGCCAACAATTCAGACAAATGTACAACTGCCCACCACTGCAATCTTTGCCTGGCTAGAGAAGATGGCCGGTTCATACTCCACATCCTTTATTACTAGGAATCCTCACTAAGGTCCTCCTCCAGGAAGTTTCCACAGTACTAAGTTCCCAAAGATGCCCCCAAATGATCCCTAAATCTAGCTGTCTCTTCCTGAACTTACTCTCTCCATCCCTTCACCCCAATCTGATCCCTCCTGCTCCTCTACCCAACTGCCCCAATCCATTCTCAAAATCTATTCTATTTCCTCTTTCCAGGGAGATATATGCATTCCTCCACTAGAAACCTTCTTTTTACCTAACCCCTATGGGTCTGTGGATTATAGCTTATTTACTCAAGAATTAATAACCACTTATAAGTGAATACTTCCCATATTTGTCTTTACTCACTCAGAATGATTTTTTTTCTAGTTTCATACATTTCCCTGCAAATTTCGTGATGACATTTTTAAAAAAGCTGAGTAATAGATCATTGTGTAAATGTACCACATTTTCTTCATCTATTCTTTGGTTAAGGGACATCTAGTAGTTTTCATTTTCTGTATAACCTGAATTGAGACAAAATTAATATAGTTGAGTAAGTGTTCTTTTGGTAGGATGGGTGGTGGTCCATTGTGTATATTCCCAATAATGCCATATCTGAGTCTTGAAGTAGATCAATTCCCAATTTTCTGGCGAACTGCCATATTGAATTCCATATGGTTAGACAAGTTTGGACTCCCACCAGCAATGGAAGAGTGTTCCCCTTGCTCTATATTCTCTCCAGCATGAGCTGTTACTTATGTTATTATCTTAGCCATAATGACAGGTGTAAGATGGAATCTCAAAGTTGTTTTGATTTGCATTTTCCTGATGTCTAATAATGTTGAAGATTTCAAGTGTTTCTCGGCACTTTGAGATTCTTCTATTGAGAATTCTCTGTCTGTATCTGTAGCCCACCCTTTTATTGAATTATTTAGGAGAATTTTTTTGAAGACTAGTTTCTTGTGTTCTTTATATATTTTGGATTTAAAACTTCTATGGGATGTGAAATTGGTAAAAATCTTTTCCCATTTTTTCAGTCTGCTGTGTTGTCCTATTGATCTCATCCTTTGCCTTACAGAAGCTTATAACATTCATGAGGTCCCTTTTCTTAATTATTGTTCATAGTGCCTTCACTATCAGTGTTTTGTTCAAAAAGTTGTCTCCTGTGCCAATGCATTCAAGGGTAGTCCCTACTTTCTCTTCTATTAGGTTAAGTGTCTTTGGTTTTATATTGAGGTCTTTTATCAATTTCAAGTTCAGTTTTGTTCAGGAGATGAATATGGATCTATATGTATTCTATATTCTGACATTCAGTTTGACCTGCACCATTTGTTGAAGATAATTTCTTTATTCTATTGTGCATTTCTTTATCAAAAGTCATGAATATATGGGTGTGTAGATTTACTTTTGGGTGTTCAATTCATTTTGATTGATCGACATGTCTGTGTTTATACCAATATCATTCAGTTTTTTTAATTACTATAAGTTTGTAGTGCTATTTGAAATCATGGATGGTGATACCCTCAGTGGTTTTTTTTTATTATTGTTTTTCTTGTTCAGTTTTGATTTAGCTATTCTAGGCATTTTTATTTTTCCATGTGAAGTTGAGTGTTGTTCTATCAAGGTCTGTGAAAAATTGTGTTGAAATTTTGATGGGGATTATATAGGATCTGTATATTGCTTTTGGTAGAATGGCCATTTTAGTTATGTTAGTCCTACTGATCCATGAGCATGGGAGCTATCTCCATCTTCTGATATCTTCTTCAATCTCTTTCTTCAAAGCCTTGAAGTTTTCATCATACAGTTCTTTCACTTACTTGGTTTAAGTTACTCTGAAATTCAAATTACTTGTGGCTATTGTAAAGGGTGTTGTTTCCCTGATTTCTTTCTCAGTCTCTTTGTCAATTTGTTTTTATGAGGGCTACTGATTTTTTTTTCAGTTAAGCTTATATTAAGTTGCTTTGGTGAAGGTGTTCATCAGCTGCATGTGTTTCCTGTTGAATTTTTTGTGGTCACTTGTGTATACTATCATATAAATCTACAAATAATGATACATTAACCTTTTCCTGTCCAATTTTTATCCTCTCATTCTCTTTCAGTTGTCTTAGTGCTCCCGATAAAACTTCCATTACTAAGCCAGGTAGTGGTGGCATATGCCTTTAATCCCATCACTCGGGAGTCAGAGCCAGGTAGATCTCCATGAGTTCAAAGCCAGACTGGTCTTCACAATCAGATCCAGGAGAGGCACCAAAGCAACACAGAGAAACCTTGTCTCGAAAAAACAAACAAACAAACAACAAAAAAAAATCTTCAATTCATTAGAGTTTCTCACAATTCAATTTTATGTTTACAACCTGCTGTAAATTACCTTTCTTATGTTTAGGTATGTTTCTTGTATCCCTGATATTTCCAAAACTTTCATTATAAAAGGGTATTGGTTTTGGCAAAGGCTTTTTCAGTATCTAATGAGATGGTCATGTGTTTGTTTGTTTGTTTGCTTGTTTTCAGTTTGTTTATATGGTGGATTACATTAACTGATTTTTGTATGTTGAACCACCCATACATGTCTAGGATGAATCCTACTTGATCATGGCAGATGACCTTTTCATGTGTTCTTGGATTCAGTTTGTTCCTTTGCATCAATGTTCATGACAGAAACTGCTCTGTAATTCTCTTTCCTTTTTAATCTTTTTACAGATTTGGGATATGGATGAATGTGATCTCATAAAAATGAATTTGGCAATTTTCCTTCTGTTTCTATTTTGTGAAATAATTTGAGAAGTGCTGCTATTAGGTTTTCTTTGTAAGGCTAGTATAATTCCATGGTAAAACTGTCTAGACCTGTTTATTCTTCAGGGGGTGGCTTTTAATATTGCTTCTTTTTCCTTAAGGGTTATTTGTATATTTAAATTGTTAATTTGATCTTTATTTAACTTTGATAAATGACACCTAAGGCATCTGTCAAGAAAATTGTTCTTTTTTTTCAATTTTTGAGGTGTACATGATCTTAAAGTATGTCTTTATGATTCTTTGGATTTTCTCAGTGTCTGTTGTTATGTCCCACTTTTTTATTCTGATTTTTTTAATTTGGATATTCTTTCTCTGTCTTTTAGTTTGTATAAGGACTTGTCTACCTTGTTGATTTTTCTCAAAGAACCAACCATTTATCTCAACAATTCTCTGTATTATTCTCTTTCTTTCTATTTTATTGATTATAGCCTGAAGATTGAGTATTACTTGCCATAAACTCCTCTTGGGTGTGATCACTTCATTTTGTTCTCAAGCTTTCAGGTATGCTATTGGGTTGTTAGTATGAAAGATCCCCATTTTGTATGTAGGCACTTGGTCCTATGAAATTTCCTTATTTCACACCTTTCATTGTGTCTCATAAGTTTGCATGTACTTTGTAATCATTTATATTCGGTTGGTGAAGCTTGTATTTGTATTTCCTTTTTTCATTCCAAATTTTTTATATGCAACAGTCCCTCAATGTGGATTTTCTTTATTGCTTCCATTTCATTTTCAGATATTGAGCAATTTTATTTGTTTCCTTCAGCTGTTTATTTTTTCTTAGCTTTCTTTAAGGAATGTGTGGATTCCTCCAATTGTTTGTGGTTTCCTGGATGTTTCAATGTGATTTACCATTTCCTCTGTAAAGATCTCTATCATCTTCACATATTTGATTTTAAGGTGTTTTTCTTGTACTTCAAATATGTTGGAATATTTAAGGCCTGCTGTAACATGATAACTGGGTTCTGGTGGAAACATAATACTTCCCTGGCTGTTATTTATTGTGTTATTATGCTGGTGTTCATGTGTCTGGTGTTGGGGTGATAATAGTTACAGGTGCTGATTTCTATGTTTGTCTTATTTGAATTGATTTTTTCTTTATTGATTGCTGTTTCTTCTCTGGATCTTCAGAGAGTATGCTGAGTGTGTTATGTCTATTTTACTTGTCTGCTCAACTCTGAATTTGTGGGGAGTACTTCTTGGTGTTGGAAAATAAGGATGAGTAGTCAGAGTGGGAATGGTCTCTGAGATCCACAGTAGGCATAGATAGTGGGGAAGACAAACTGCAGGGTAGAAAGGAAGAAACCAAGGATTCAATCTGGGGGAAGAGGGAAAGAGAAAAATTTCCACAGGCAATTTACCTTGTTCTCTGGAAGGCATGGCCAACAGTTGGGCAGGTTTGTCTACATGAATTGAGGTCTTGGAAACTCCTTTGATGTGGGGGAAGGAGGTGAGGGGGCAATGATAATGGAATCCTGAGAGGCATGGACAGGGGTGAGGGAAGGGTGCAACTGTTGTGTTGCAGCAGTTGATTCTGTAGGTTGGGTCTGAGGGAACAGAGAGAGTGGAGAAGCTCTATGGACTGTCTAAATGGCCATACACATATGTTTGCAAATCGGTATTGTGTTCTCTCTCTCCCCATTGGGTTTCCTCTTTTTTTTTTTTTTTTTTTTCCCGAGACAGGGTTTCTCTGTGTAGCGTTGAGCCTTTCCTGGGGGTTTCCTCATTTTAACATATATAAATTTATTATTAGGTAATTATCATATTTTGAAGAGTCACAACTATAACTGTAACATTATGTTTTAATTCCAATCCAAATTCATAATAGGGAAACAGTATTTTTATTACAAAAAGATTATCAGGCATGTCTTATAAAACATGTTTCCTAAATGTATTGTTTAGATACAGTATCGACCACATAAATATATACTCCAACCTTAAAATCTTTTACCTTCCTTCTCACTTAGATTTTATTTACCTTAATATTTATCTTTCATCATAGCTTGTTTAAATTGATATATCCTAAGTATAATAAAATATTCATTGAAATTTTGTATTTTAATATTTTACTACAGATATATGGATGGATGGATATTAGTAAGTACTAAAAGTTAAAACATTTCCTTGAAGATAATTCTAAAATGTTGCACTATGATGCTTGTTTTAAACATTTTGAAATTTATATTTAATGTTCAAAATCACATGAAAACTTACTTTGAGTAAAACTTATCAGCTTATGTTTTCTGATAATATTTAAACTTTTTTCTTTTGAGAATCAAAAATAGACAAACATAAGGACATACACACTTAAACAAAGGTGTACTCTATTAATTTTAGGAACAGAAAAACTATAAAATGTGCCATTTCCAATTTTGTAGAACATTTCTCAACTAAATAAAGCCATCCTGGTTTCCTTGTTCTCACCTTCCCTTCTGTGTATTAGCAGTGAAAAGACTCTAACCCATGATTGTATCTTGATTCTGAGCACTTCCCTCCATAACTGCCTATGGTCTATCAGAATTTCTCTTTCAGTGGATGGCTGCCCTGTGGAATTTCCTACTTCTCTCTGCAAATGGTGAAAGTGATTCTTGAATGTCCTCTGATTTTTTATGGAACACTATTTGTCCTGAATTCATCTACCTGACACCCACATCTTTGTTGTCTGCCCTGTTGTAGCCACTGAGCTTTGTTCATCTCCAACTTGTCCTTTTAATTGGCACTTGGATTTTTTCTTTCTTTTTCTTTTTTTAAAATTTTCATTTTATTTAATTAACCCTCTTTCATTTATTTCACATACTGACCACAGTTTTCCTTTCCTCCTCTACTTCTGGTCCCTCTCACCCAACTCTCATCTACACCCTCCCCATTCAATCCTCTTCTCAGATCTTATTTTCTAGCTCCCTTTTTTCTAAGTGTGTTTGACAGAGAAGATGCAATTTTCGGAGGTATTTTCCACAACACTCAGAATCACAAACACAAGCAGCCCATTAGAAATATAGCAGCCTTCCTGATGTAAAGGTGTTTGGCAGGTCTCCCTGAGGTGAATGCTGACACTTGCATTGTCAACATTGTAGAGATATTTTTTGTTAACCATTCATCTCTAACTATAAGTTTCAAGAACAGATTGTACAACCCATTACTGCATTTACCTCCAGTAACAATTCTAACTTTTTTGGATTGATTTTTCTCTAACATAAATACAAAATATTGAATTATACAATGTTATTTTGCATTTATTATACTCAAATAAGTAAACAATGATGTCTGTTATGATTTGCAATGGAAATTATATAATGCTGCAAATATTTCAAAAACCATATAAACATTCTGAGATTTCTAACTTTTGAAATTGAGGCATACTTACAGGACCTTATTTCATACTACCAACGTATTATGCTCATCCAAATTCCAGTCACTTGAAGAGACACATTAAGTATGGATTTTAGGGAAACACTAACATTTCAACTAGAAAAGATATTGAATTAAATCTGTAGATATGTACAGTCTATGCCCTCTTTGTATTTTCATGTTATCTATACAGGTATAATTTTAGGAACTATGAATTTCTTCTGGCTCTAATTTTTGCTGTTGAAGAGATCAACAGGAACCCACACCTTCTATCAAACATATCCCTGGGGTTTGATTTCTATAATGTCCCATACAATGAACTACAAATTCTTATGAATGCCGGTATTTGGCTCACAGGACTGAGCTATCCCCTCCCTAATTACAATTGTGCAAAGGAGAACAAGGCAGCTGCTGTGATCACAGGAACATCATGGAAAACATCTGCCCACATAGGGACACTCCTGCAACTCTACAAATTCCCACAGGTGAGTTTTAGTGTGCAAAAAGAAAGCTACAACTCTATCAATGACATTTCACATGTCTTTGAGGGAAAAAGAGGAACACATTGATTACACATCCATAAAATGCACATGTCCAGACACTAGGTGATACACAAACATTTATAGTGTTTGGAATTGAAGGAAGAAGGCACTGGAACAGAGAAGATGTGTTATTAAAAGTGGAAGATCTGTCAGTAATTTTCTGGAAAACTCAGTAAGGGGGATTTGTCTTTAAAATAAGTATAAACATAACTTCAAACTGACCACTTGCTGCTTTTGATTGAGATTATGTTTGATGCCAATTTTATTTCCCTTGTTTTCTATTTTGTTTTCTCTTCAGCTTACTTTTGGGCCTTTTGATCCTGTCTTAAGTGACCATGGTCAGTTTTCTTCTGTCTACCAGATGGCCCCCAAAGACACATTTCTGTCATGTGCCATTGTCTCTTTGATGCTTCATTTCCACTGGACCTGGATTGGTCTACTACTCCCAGATGACCACAGAGGGACACAGATGCTATCAGATTTAAGTGAAAAGATGGAGAGTAGTAGAGTATGCATAGCTTTTGTAGAAATGATTCCAGGCACCTGGACTTCATTTTCCAACAAATTTTGGAAAAATCTTGGAAAGATTCAGGCATCACTAGCCAATGTCATCATTATTTATGGTGACATTGGTTCTCTACAAGGTTTAATGCGAAATCTAGGGCAACAGATTCTGACACAGAAAGTCTGGGTTTTAAACTCTCAATGGGATGTCACCAACCACGCTGATTATTTCATGATAGACTCTTTCCATGGGAGTCTCATTTTTGAGCACCACCATGAGGAAATGGCTGAGTTTACCAATTTTATTAGAACAGTTAATCCACATAAATACCCAGAAGACAATTACCTTCCTAAATTATGGTTTTTGTTCTTCAAATGCCCATTTTCTGAGCTTGATTGTCAACTTTTGGAGACCTGCCAACCCAATGCTTCATTGGAATTCTTGCCTAGGCACATTTTTAACATGGCCATGAGTGAAGAGAGTTACAATATATACAAAGCTGTGCATGCTGTGGCCCACAGTCTCCATGAGATAAGTCTTCAGCAAGTACAATTACAGCCAAACGAAAATGGGAAGGCAATTGAGTTTTTCCCATGGCAGGTAATATGCCTTTCATTATGCTGGAACATCACCAAAGTAACAGTTTGAGCATTTACTAAGGGACCAATTAATTAGCTATTGTGACTTTCAGTATATTTTATTTAAAAAGCACAGGAGAATACATAGATTTTCAGATTTCCACAGATTAATGCAGATCCACTGCTGAGGAATGGGAAGCAAGTGTCAAGGAGGAATTATAATTAGTCAATGTATAGTATACATCCCAAATAATCTAACATTATTCTCATGGGAAGAAAATTCATAACAAATCAGAATTCTTCCATACATCTCTTCAAACAGTAATTATGGCAGTGGATCTTTAAGATAACTAATAACACAGTTCATTACAACGTGATATTAACACCTAAATGAAGCTTTTAAATACCATTTAGTCATCAGCACCTCTGTTTTACATTTACACACTGAAATTTTGAATATACTCCAAGAGTAAATGTGTTTGGCTGATTTTTCAAGTTGAATTTTTCTTATTCAACAGTCACTGAATCCTTACTTGGGCTTGGTCCAAGTTTTCTCTTGAAGGTGACTCATTCAAAGGCAGAATGGAATCCCACTCAAGGAGCCTACATTGCCACACTGATAGATATATTAATGTTATGTTTTACATCAGAGATTAAAAGTAGTGAGAGAAACATTATAAAAGTTGTTTTCTATGCCTTGCATGCACTTTAACACAGTTCACCACTTTCAGCTTCACTACTTCCTGAGGAAGATTAATGTGGAACACAACATGGGTTTAGATTGGAAACAGAAGTTAGGTGCTGAGTATGACATTCTCAACTTTTGGAATTTTCCCAAGGGTCTTGGACTAAAGGTGAAAGTAGGAAGCTTTTCCTCAAATGCTCCCCAAAATCAACAGTTGTCTTTACATGAGCAGATGATAAAATGGCCAGAATCATTTTCAGAGGTGGGCTATCTATTATGTCAATGCTTTCAATTTACTGTGAAAACAAGAATATGTTTCTCATTGTCATGATCTTTTGTTTCTCACTCAAAGCCTATCACTATAAAATTACCTATAGGAAATAACAAAAAGCTACTGCCAGTACATTGTTTTCTCATGCCTTGATTCTGATGGATGGAAGTATTTCACTTTAATTTTTTTTCTTTTATTTTACAATACCATTCAGTTCCACATATCAGCCACGGATTCCCTTGTTCTCCCCCCTCCCGCCCCCCTGCCTTCCCCTCAGCCCACCTCCCATTCCCACCCCCTCCAGGGCAAAGCCTCCCCCAAGGACTGAGATCAACCTGGTAGACTCAGTCAAGGCAGGGCCAGTCCCCTCCTCCCTGACCGAGGCAAGCGACCCTGCATAAGCCCAGGTTTCAAACAGACAACTCATGCAATGAGCACAGGACCCAGTCCCACTGCCTGGATGCCTCCCAAACAGTTCAAGGCAATTAATTGTCTCACCCATTTAGAGGGCCTGAACCAGTCGGAGGCCCCTCAGCCATTGGTTCATAGTTCATGTGTTTCCATTCATTTGTCTATTTGTCCCTGTGCTTTATCCAACCTTGGTCTCAACAATTCTCGCTCATATAGACCCTCCTCTTTCTCGCTAATTGGACTCCCGGAGTTCCACCCGGGGCCTAGCCATGGATCTCTGCTTCCAGATACCTCAGTCATTGGATGGGGTTTCTAGCACGACAATTAGGGTGTTTGGCCATCCCCTCACCAGAGTGGGTCATTTCGGGCTGTCTCTCGACCGTTGCCAGCAGTCCACTGTGGGGGTATCCTTGTGGATTTCTGTGGGCCTCTCTAACATCTTGCCTCTTCCTATTCTCATGTGGTCCTCATTCATCATGGTCTCCTATTCCTTGTTCTCCCTCTCTGTTCTTGATCCAGCTGGGATCTCCCGCTCCTCCAAGCTCTCTTTCCCTCAAACTTCGCCCTTCATTTCCCCCACTTATGACCAGGCTATTCATGAAGATCTCTTCCATTTCTCTGTCATTGGGTGATCCCCTTGTCTTTCTTGGGGTCCTGTTTTCCAGGTAGCCTCCCTGGTGATGTGAGTAACAGTCCAGTCATCCTTGCTCCACATCTAGTATTCTCCTATGAGTGAGTACATACCATGTTTGTCTTTCAAAGTCTGGGTTACCTCACTCAGGATGATTTTTTCTAGATCCATCCATTTGCCTACAAACCTCATGATGTCATTGTTTTTCTCTGCTGAGTAGTATTCCATTGTGTATATGTACCACATTTTATTTATCCATTCTTTGGTTGAAGGGCATCTAGGTTGTTTCCAGGTTCTGGCTATTACAAACAATGCTGATATGAACATAGCTGAGCAAGTGCTCTTGTGGTATGATTGAGCATTCCTTGGGTATATGCCCAAGAGTGCTATAGCTGGATCTTGGGGGAGATTGATTCCCAATTTTCTAAGAAAGCACCATATTGATTTCCAAAGTGGCTGTACAAGCTTGCATTCCCACCAGCAGTGGAGGAGAGTTCCCCTAGC
>CABHPR010115382.1:0-11703 GCA_902168415.1 Peromyscus melanophrys | reverse complement strand
CCAGAAAAAACGGCAGGTAACTTGAATAGATAAGAACCACAGGAAAACAGAAGACAGTTTTATTTTCTCCCATTGACCTAGCAACTTATAGAGCCTTAAAATTTTCTACCAATCACGTTTAAGACTATAGTGGAGCACATAAAATTTCTCTTCTTAGGTATTACCTGAATTTAGCCTTTAGTTAATTCATTTCCCCATTAGTCACTTCCATTTTGGGTTGCAAATGATAATTAACTATTACTGCCTCTCTGTGTGATTCTTATCACCCCTCCGTTTGACCCTGGAAGCCTGGCTTTGCACTGCCAAGGGATTACTGCTTGTAAGTGTATATATACTGGGACTTCCAGGGCACAGGGGGATGGAGAAGAGAAAAGAGAATGGAAGAACTAGATGGGTAAGAACTTGAGAGGAACAAACTGAGATGGGGAAGAACTAGATTGAAGGGCTAGAAGAGAGTCCTAGAGGAACAAGATGGAAGATGAGGAAGAGTCAGATGGGAAAGAACAAGATGAGGAAGAAACAGATGAGAGATGAGGAGATGGGAGAGGAGATGGTATGGGAAAGAACCAGATGGATGAGAACCTAGAAGGGACAGAACTAAGATGAAGGAATAAAGATAGAACCTAGAGGGGACAGCAGATAAATGTAGAGAGAAATCAGGCAAGAAAGGAGCTAAAAATGAGAGCAGAGTATAAGCTGCATAGAGAGAGAGCTGACAGAGAATAATAAAGTGTATGGACTAAGGAGTTTCATGTACATAGATTCATTTCTTTTCATCAAGGATTAATTATCAGCTGGTTGTAGATTCTTCACAAAACCCTGGGAGGGGACTATTGAGGGGCTAGACCCCCTTAGCCCCCGATACTTTATATGAGACATTTAAAGGATTTGGATTTGGATTTTTAGCATATAGGAATATAGGACATTTAAAAGAGGACTGTATTATACTGTGAACTAAATATGAAGCTTGAGGGACAAAAGATTATATTGTATTTACAATTTAATTTGAATATCATTTCCTAAATATATTCTTTTTTTCTTCCTTTTTTTGTTTCCTTGCTGTGATGTGTGTATGTTTATGTCTGCATAAGCATATGGATTTTAAGGTGGCCAGTGAGCAATGGTGGAATGTGAAGATTGGTTTTAATGTCAATTTGCCACAAATTAGAATTGCCTCAGTAGGGAACCGAACTAAAAACTTGTCCTGATTGCCTTAATTTATGTGGAAAGAACCCACCCCATAAGTGTGGGTAAAACCTTCTGTTGGCAGCCTAGATTAAAAAGGGCAGAGTAGGATGCAGGCTGTTAGCCTTGTGCCTGCCTGGCCATTCTTCTTGCCGATGAATTGATTCAACCTGTTGCTGCTGCAGAGGATTGCTCTGCTGATACCAGAAACATCTTTGCAGTATCTGTCCATTGACTAGAGACTATCACCTCTCCAGGAAACTTCTAAAGTTCTAGTACCACATTCAGACTGCTCAGATGGCCAGATTCATGCTCTGAGCAACCACTGGGTTGTGGGCCTCTCCAATGTGAGACAGCCACTGTGGGACTACTCTACCTGCTGAGGTGACCAGCCTCAACTTACCAGAATCTCAGGCTTTCAGATAACTATTGTTACTATTCTAACATAACCTGATTTGATACATTCTTTTAAAGGAGTAAGCTATGCTCCACAGTCATATCTAGAATCGAGTGAACATCTAACATTATTAAACCCTTCAGGAGACTGCAAACTGGTTTCATAATGAAAACAATCTGTATTTTCAGATGTGAACGGCTGTTTTCAACTGCTTCTTTCCCAGAAACAGTTGTGGGCACGGTACTTCACAGAAAGATAAAGATGTTGAAACCAATCCTTTCATCAACAAATACTTAGTGATAACATAATATATTTTTAATGTTTGTAATTTTTACATATCTTATGGGTGATAGGAGAGTAGGAGAGGTCAGAAACTGTGTGGAAGAATAATGATTCTAGGCACAAATATAAATCTAGCACAATAGAAATATTGGTTTTAATTAGGATTTTTTTTCATTTTACATACCAATCAAAGATCCCTCTCTTCCCTCCTCCTGCCACTCCCAACCCTAGTAATATTCTTAACTACATGTATGTACTTGTATAAAACACAGTTTGAGTGGACATGACCTACATGAGTGGCACTGCCTCTTTCTTTGTGGATAGATTTCCACAATCTATCAAATGAAAGGGCCAGTGAAAGGCATGGCTTACTTCTTTTTGAGTGTGTGGGCTTCCCACTGAATTGACCCATAGGCTCATTTATTCGACCGCTTTTCTCTTAGTAGTTGGATCTCTTTAGGATAGAATTAGAAGTTGTGCCTTCGTAAAGGACGTTGCTCATCTTGGATGAGTTTTGAGCTATGAAAGACTCATTTCAGGCATGAGTAAGCAACACAAATGTAAAGGCATAGAACTTAGGCCTGCTTCAGCATCTCTGCCTTTAACAGCTAGAGTGCATATACAGAATGTTGGAACATTCCTCCTATGTCACAGGGAGTAAAGATGATACCTGAAGAGAAACTTCAGTTTCTACATTAATTCTGACTAAATTTTCACATTCCTCTGTAAATTTCCTCAGAGCTGTTACTAGTGCTAAAGAGAAGACAGTGAAGTCTAAGTGATGAAGGCAAATGTGACTGTGCTCAGCCAGGGCAAGAAAATCAGCATCAGCCCCTATGGAGAGATTGGTAGCAGGTGCCAGCACAACTGAAGGGCATTGCAGGTTGACTAGGAGGTTAGTAGCTAACAAAGAGAAACGATGGAGTAGATTCTTTAAATCTAGTCAAAAAACAGAAAAGTAAAAAAAACCAAAAGACTCTTGTTAGGATAATTTCACACCACCTTATGACTGACAAATTCCATTTGGAAGTTTGTATCACATTTAAATTCTTCATCTTAGTATATGACACAGTATGTCTTTTATAGCAATTCTACTTTAGACAGTAATTTTTTCAGGGCATACATTCCTTCCTGTTTCTTTGTGCCTCTTTCTTTGATTCTAATATAATGAGCAATTGATTCCTGGGCAGAAGGGTCATATAACATGTCTCCTCCCTAAATGATTGAAATGACTCAATTACATTCTAAATAGGAAGTGATTATCCAGGTTTGTGTGTAATATAAAAATATCCATTATGTATTAATTGAGGGAATTTATCTAGAAAAACTAAAATGGTGAGAGAACTGTGAGAAGTGGGGAAGCACATATAGGTGACATGCGTTCAAAAGTGTTTACTTCCACAGCCACTTGAGAAAAAGAAAAAGAAAGCCATGTCAAAACTAAGGGGTAAATTAAACATTAGGGGCTACTGCAAATGAAGCATTTCTGTAACAACAGTCAATGTATCTCATCTCCATTTATATATTTACCTGAGACTATGTCATCTCATTTCCCTTATATGTGGATCCTCTCAGGAAACTTTATTTTAAAATTTCATCTTCCTGATAATATTTCAGATTCCAAAACAGCAACAACCCCCTATGCTTGCTACCACACACAGAGACTGCATGCCAAGGATCACAAACCGCATTCCCTGTTGTATAGCAGAGCCAAGATAAAGAGCACCATTGACTCTCAGAGGCAGAACAAACTGAAGGTTTGTGATGTCTAAAGTCTTTACCAAATTGTTTACATGAATAGGAATTTTCTCTTGTATGAGTTTGTCACCATTTCCTGACTTCAAAATGATATACATAGGCTTTAAAATATTTGTAGCACTAGAAACATGGCTGGGCAGGTAAGAAATGTTCATTCCCACAACCAAGGTCTGATTTTTGACAACTTCCTGTAATTCCTGCTACAAGAATATTCAAGGGTCTGATGTTCTTAGGAACCAGAATGCACAATCACATGCCCACACAGATGCACACTGACATCACATAATTAAAAGTAAAACAACTGTAGGGAAAAGGGGCTGGCTAGAGAAACCCACCCTGACACCAGAGCCCAGAATTAGGGAAGGATGGCTCAGATAAAGCCAGTGAGAGAAACACAGTTTAGCTCAGATCAGAGCCATCTCTGCCCCTGTCCAACTGACTTGTGAAATCAACCAATCACAGAGCAGGACAGCAGAATCCTGGCCCTAGGGTCCAGGACCAGGAACGAAACACAGCCTGTGTTTGGGACCTGGGCCAGAGAAATGAACCAAGGAAACATGCTCTGACTCTGAAACCAGTACCAAAGAAACACTCTTGGCCCCTAGAATCAGAGTCAGTGAAAGAAATGTGCCCAGGCCTTAGAGGTAGTGTCAAAAAGCCAAGAAAGACCAGTGAAAGAAACACAGTTTGTGCCTGAAATCAGGACCATCTCTGCCCCTTGCTCACAAAACTGGCCAATCCCTGGGCAGAAAATAAACTAACCAATCACAGTTGACTCCGCCCCCTAGATATCCTATATAAACCGCCCTGCCCGGTCAGTTGTGAACTGTTCTCTCCACCCTGGTAGAGGCAGTTACTCTCCTGGACTCCTCCTTCCCAAATAAACCTCTTTCTCAAAAGAGTATTGGGTGAAGACCTTCATTGTTTGCTGAACAGAAGAACCTTACTGGGACATCCCATAGTGGACTGAGCAAGGGGGAGCTGAACAGAAGACCCTTGCTGGCACGTCCCATAGTGGACCGTGTGAGAAAGAGCTGGTAACGCTGAGCCAGAGATTGTGGCTCTCCAGGAGAGGAGCAGGATTGTTGTGTCCTGTGGGGAAACCATCCCCCATCATACTATCATACCAGGTATATCCTGACTTTCCCGAAGAGTCAGAATACCCTGACTTTCCCGAAGAGTCAGGATACCCTCCCTTGCTGAAGCAGTTCCAGGCCTGACTCTCCCGAGAAGTCAGAAAACCTTCCTTTTCAAGGTTGGGCTGTTTCTTTGCAGTCTCAGCCATCACAGCTGTGCCAAACAGCTTCAGGTGTCCGGGACACCTTCAGGGTCGAGCTCTTGTCCTAAGTAGCTCTGAGGTGTCCGGGATACCTCACCCTCTAGGGCTGAACTGTCTCCAGTTCAGCCATCACAGCTGTGCCAAACAGCTTCAGGTGTCCGGGACACCTTCAGGGTCGAGCTCTTGTCCTAAGTAGCTCTGAGGTGTCCGGGATACCTCGCCCTCTAGGGCTGAACTGTTTCCTCACAGTTTCAGCCATCAATTTACTAACATTTTGGTGCCGAAACCCAGGACAATAACCCAGAGCACTTGAAGTTTACTGACATTTGGTGCCGAATCCCGGGACACCAAACCCAGAGCTTTTGCAGTTTACTTATTACAACTCTTTAAACAAACTATTTTTCTGTAAGGTTTTTCTCTTGTAAGCATTATTTCCTGTAACAGGTGTTGAGGTATGACTTGCAGAGTTTTTCTTCATTATATGTTGATTCATATAACAGAAAGCTAGCACATAGGCTTGATGTCAGAGAAATCAGTCCTTCTAAGTTGGTGGTATCATTTGGGAACATTTAGGAGATGCTGCCCAGCTGGAGGAAATATGTGACTGGGGATAGGCTTTGAGAAATGACATGCACACACCATTTCCAGTTCCCACTCTCTGCTTCAGGCTGCAGCTTAAGGATGTGAGTTCTTAGCTTCCTGCTCTAGCTGTCATGTCTGACACTTGTTGACATGCAACTTTCATGGTGATGCTGTATCACTCTGGAACCAAGGGCCATATTAAACTCATTTACAAGTTGACCTAGACATTGTATCACAACAACGGAAAATGAACTAATACAAATCCATAAAGTTTTATATCTGAATTAGTTATTTCATGTAATTGAAGAGTAATATAGAATCTAAAAGGATTACATTATCATTTAAATTCATAGTGCAAGTATTACAGCTCTGGAGGGAAAGGTACACTGACTGTCAGCATCAGACTATACCTACAGCTGTGAAAAGAAGGTATGCTGGATACCTATATCTTTCAAGATAAAGATACTCTGACTATTGAATGTCAGGCTATACCTATAGCTGTGAAGGTATCCTGGATACCTACAGCTGAGGAGAAAGGTATCCTGACTGTTGGGAAGTCAGGCTGTACCTGAAGTTGTATTCCAGTGGGGAATTGTCTCCCCACAGGATGTAGTAATTCTGCTGCTCTCCAAAAGAGATCCATTACAGCTGGGCTCTGCATCACTCCACTCTAAGAGAGTTTCCCAGCAGAGTTGTCCATTGCTGCTGTGTTCCACCCCCTTAAGGGAATTTGTTAGCAGAGCTGTCAATTGCTTCTCTGCTCTGCTCTACAAGGGAGTTTCCTGGCAGAGAGATGTCATTTTCTTCTCAGTTCCAGGCCAAATTGTTACTTCTCTGCTTCACTCAAGTAAGGGGAAAACTACTGCAGAATTGTAGTGGCTCTGATGAAAAGTTGTTACTTCTGCTCTGCTCCCTTAAGAGAGTTTGCCAGCAGAGGTGTCCATTGCTTTTATGCTCCAATCCAATAGTGGGTTTTTGATCTAGTCACCCAAAACTCATTCAATTGATTTATTTGGGAAGGAGGAATCCAGGAGAGTGGCTGCCTCTGCAAGGGTGGAAAAGGGCAGCCACCAACTGAAAAAGCACAGGGCTTATGTAAGGCTTCTTAGGAGCAGAGTTTTCCCAGGGAGAAGATTTTCAGGTGGAAATTGGTTATATTTCAATCCCTTAGCTTGTACAAGCTCAGAGATTGGCTGGATTTTGTGCTCAGGGATTGTTTAGTTTCAAGCTCAGTGACTGGTTGGCTTTATGCTCTATTGGTCAAGGGTAAAATGTGTTTCCTTGCCTCTGGTTTCAGCACCAAAGTGTGTTCCTTTCACTGGCTCCTATTCACCTTTTGGGTTTGGTTTCAGGGTCAGGGTGTTTCTTTCACTAGCTCTAGATTCATGGGCAAAGTGTGTTTTTTGGCTATGGTTTCAGGGCCAAAGTGTGTGTCTTTCATTGGCTCTGGTTTCAGGGTCAGGGTGTGTATCTTTGGTTGGCCCTTTACCCTACACATAGGGCTTCATAAATTCATAAATTTGTTTTTTCATGAGTTTGCTCTTACAAACAATATAAAAACAGACATCTTAATGCTTAAACAGATTGCTGACACTGTCAGTTTTTTTCTACAAAATAAATATTCTTGTGTAACTGATGAGTGTGTTGACTAAAGATCTTACCAAATACTTTATAATAAGCCCTCAGTATCTTTTTCAGGTGTTGCTGGGTCCTGGCTCCCTCAGGGGAGGGGATGAGAAGTTGTGGTGTCAACTACACAGACAGCAGGAGTCAGGTGAAGGCAAACAATAGACTCATTAATTCAATGATGGGGAAGGCCTTATATAACCTCCTCCCAGCACCTGGGCTGTGTCCCAATCTGATGACATTGCATAGTTGTCCCTCATTGACTGGACATGATCAGGAACTCTGACAGTGTTCTGGAGACATTGCATGGTCATACATCATTAGCTAGGCATGATCAGGAACTCTGACAGTGCCTGTTGCAAGGCCCTCAGGCGGACTCTGCATGATCTGGAATTCTGACAAGGCTTGTTGCTTGGCCCTCAGCAGACTCCAGGTTGGCTCATAATGAAATATATTATGTCCATGCCTTGGCAACTGGTATGAGCCAATTTCCTTGACCCTATGGGCCTGTCCTACTACATTCAGGAAGTCAAAGACTATTGTAATATGCAAAGGTTTTAACAGATGGTTTGGATACAAAGATTTACTCCTAATTAAAGTGCAAAATTTTACCACACTGAGTATATTTATAGGGTTTCATTGTAGTATGCCTTTTTTCTCATGATTCTGAAGATTTCTGATACATGCAAAGGCTTTACTACACTGATTATATTTATATGGTTTCTCTTCAGTATGTGTTCTTTCATGCACTTGAAGATGACAGAGATGTGCAAAGGCTTTACCACATTGGTTACATTCATAGGGTTTTTTTTATGGTTTTTAAAGACAGGGTTTCTCTGTGTAGCTTTGCGCCTTTCCTGGAGCTCACTTGGTAGCCCAGGCTGGCCTCGAACTCACAGAGATCCACCTGCGTCTGCCTCCCGAGTGCTGGGATTAAAGGCGTGCGCCACCAACACCCAGCTCATTCATAGGTTTTTTTTTCCAGTATGTGTACTTTTACGTACTTGAAGATGACTATGTTGTGCAAAGGCTTTACCACATTGATTACATTCACAGGGTTTCTCTCCAGTATGTGTTCTTTTATGCATATGAAGATTCCTGTTACATACAAAGGCTTTACCACACTGACTACATTCATATGGTTTCTCTCCAGTATGTGTTCTTTTATATATTTGAAGTTGACTATGATGTGCAAAGGCTTTATCACACAGATTACATTCATAGGACTTCTCTCTAGTATGTGTTCTGTTATGCATTTGAAGACTACTTTGATATGCAAAGATTTTATCACATTGATTATATTCATAGGTTTTCTCTCTAGTATGCGTTCTTTTATCACATGGAAATTGTTGTGACATTCAAAAGCTTTACCACACTGATTACATTCATAGGATTTCTCTCCAGTATGTGATCTTTTATGCCTTTGAAGCTGACTATCTTTTTTTTTTTTTTTTTTTGGTTTTTCGAGACAGGGTTTCTCTGTGTAGCTTTGCGCCTTTCCTGGAGTTCACTTGGTAGCCCAGGCTGGCCTCGAACTCACAGAGATCCACCTGCCTCTGCCTCCCGAGTGCTGGGATTAAAGGCGTGCGCCACCAATGCCCGGCGAAGCTGACTATCTTATGCAAAGGCTTTACCACACTTAGTATATACAGAAGGTTTCTCTCCAGTTTGGCTTCTTTCATGCCTGCAAGGATAATTGGCACATGTAAAATCTTTACCATAATCAATATGCTGTTGATTTTTACATCTGTAAGAATTAATTTTACAATTTGTTCCAACTGGAAAGAGATATCAGATCTTAAGGTTTTATCACTGTGTTTACACTCGTGTGGTATTTACACAGTCCTAGAACTCATAGGGCTTTTCTGTAGCATGAGTTTATTGATATATTAACAATGAAGCTAGAAAACCAATTACTTGTATACTTGAATCAATTTCAACAAGTATATTCAATGTGGGAACTGCTACTTATCTTCTAACTGCTCTGAGAGAGAGGTTTGTTACGTGTTTCCATATCTCTGTGCTCATATGGCTTGTATCCAGACTGACATATAATATACTCAGTAAAGAAGGAATAACAAATAACAGGTTTCCACGCTGAATTCACAGTTTGCCTTTCTGTCCTCATAGACTTGTGGTATAGGGATTAAGGTTTCTCCACAACAATGCCCTTGACTTTTGACTCTAAGTTCTCCTACCACTAAACAGCACAGTCACAAGTATATGAATAACACTAGCATTTGTAGCTAGAGTTTTCCTGCCTGGCCCACAGTCAGGACAAATCTCTCTCACCCGCCAGTCCCGCAGCCGCTCAGACCCAACCAAGTAAACACAGAGACTTATATTGCTTACAAACTGTATGGCCGTGGCAGGCTTCTTGCTAACTGTTCTTATATCTTAAATTAATCCATTTCTATAAATCTATACCTTGCCACATGGCTTGTGGCTTACCGGCATCTTTACATGCTGTCTGTCATGGCGGCGGCTGGCAGTGTCTCCTCAGCCTTCCACTTCCCAGAATTCTCTCCTCCTTGTCCCGCCTATACTTCTTCCTGCCTGACCACTGACCAATCAGTGTTTTATTCATTGACCAATAAGCAACATGTTTGACATACAGACCATCCCACAGCACTTCCCCTTTTCTTTTTTTTCAAAAAGGAAGATTTTAACATTAACATAGTAAAATTACATATAATTTGGGAATTTGGGCGTAGCTTCTCTTACTACTTCCTGCTGGAGGGGGGCGCTGTATCTTATGGGGACACAAAGAAAATTTTAGGATTATGGAGTAGTCCATGAGGCTGTATTGTCTGAGCCAGTTGCCTTCAAACCGTTCTGGATGTTGGATCATCTGGGCCATGGTGTCATCGGAGACCTTTCAGGTGGTCTTGGCTGGTCAAACCTGATGTATCTTAATCTAGAACAAATCCATAGCCTCTGGCTTTCTGTGGAAACAAAATCAGAGCCTCCTTTCCAAAGCAACATATCCTTACATCCAAATTTTGAAGTCAGGGTACCTTTAAAATATACATTTTGGCATAACTCAACAGCTTTTGCAATCAAATGTTTTTCTTCAGTTACGAATATCAAAGAGAACATAATCCAGATTCTCTGTGTGGTAGCCATCTTTACGTGGCTTATTTTTTATATTACCTTGAGCCTATTGCTTTAAACTGCAGCATTCTAAGACTGAAACGGCGCTATGGCTGCTGGCTCCGCCCACCTCAGCTTCCCAACATGGCAGTGATACTTTTATCACCAGCTCTGGGAGCCTTCGTGGGTCTATGCTTCTATTAAAGCAGCATGTAGCCCAGAAACCTCTTTTTTTGTTTTGTACTAGCAAAAGCTAAATCCACCACGCAGTTTAATGTGGCACTGGCAGACGCCTCATTCCCGCCATACTGCAGGTCGAGCGCGCACGCCAGGAACCCGCCATAGTGACTCAAACACGCAGGCTGCTGCTAACTTGAGAGAGACAACTAGGAACTGTTTTTAGCTCCGTTTTAGTATCTTTTCTCAGGTTTTAGGTGGAAACTCTTGCCAACACGTTGGGCGCCATTTGTAGCTTACCGGTGTCTTCACATGCTGTCTGTCATGGCGGCGGCTGGCAGTGTCTCCTCAGCCTTCCACTTCCCAGAATTCTCTCCTCCTTGTCCCGCCTATACTTCTTCCTGCCTGACCACTGACCAATCAGTGTTTTATTCATTGACCAATAAGCAACATGTTTGACATACAGACCATCCCACAGCAAGCATTACTATAGACTGTTTACATATTAGAAGGTTTTGGAGATAGTCTTATCACCACTTCAATGTGTATACCTTTTGTAATATGAATGGTATGAAATAAATAGATTGCCAGTTCTACAGCATAGCTCTTATGGTGCTATGATTCAAGTGGTGATATCTGTCAAAGCTTTGTTTCCTTGATTTCTTTCTTAAAAGAATGACTTGCAAATGCAATTGAACTACTTGAAATTGAGGTAAATGGTTTTCTGTGAATTTAGTAATTATCAATGCTGTTTAAACTGTGCTTATTTACACTTTTGCTTTTGCTTAAAATTTCCAGGACACATTACAATTTCTTTACAGGTACAGTTGTATCATCTTTCACATATACATTAATTTTCATGTCTTCTAGAACTTTGACAATGTTCTTCAATACAGTCTTTCCAACTGTATCCTAAAATATAGAACCAGAAAAGGTATGATATATTATTGAAAACTGCAAAATTTAAGTTACTATATTCAGTGAACCTTAGAACCATGGCTGATTTATTTACCTCCTTCATCTTTTTCAGTCAAATTACAGAAGGTAATCAATAACCAAGGAACAGTTGTCCCTTTATTTTAAAATATGAAGGAAATTTCAGTCTTACCTGTAAAAGTGAAGTTTCTATAGGTCTCCAGCATCACATCTTTGTAGAGATTCTTCTAGGAAGGATCCAGCAGAGTCCACTCTTCCCAAGTGAAGCTAACATGCACATCATCATAGCTCACTGCATTCTAAAATATCTCATACATGTGCAAAACAGAAAGCATGACACCGGCAACATTGTAAATGTGTACTTCTATGACAGTATAGTCATAAAATT